>JAQQSZ010015194.1:0-11337 GCA_028646595.1 Phalanger gymnotis
AAAATAAGATACACAGGCAATGGGGCATAGAAATTTATCTTGCCATACAAGAAAGAAAGAGAAAAGGGGATGGGAGGGGAGTGGGGTGACAGAAGGGAGGGCTGACTGGGGAACAGGACAACCAGAATATATGCCATCTTGGAGTGGGGGGGAGGGTAGAAATGGGGTAAAAATTTGTAATTCAAACTCCTGTGAAAATCCACTCTGAAAACTAAATATATTAAATAATAAAAAATAAAAAAAAATTAAAATAGGAAAAAAAAGAAAAAGACTCCTTAACCTTGAGTCTGTGGACTTTAAAAAAAAACAACTATATTTTGGCAATCATATTTCAATAAAATTATTTTCCTTTGTAATCCTATATATTTTACTTTTTACATTTAAAAATGTTATTCTGAAGAGAAGTCCACAGGTTTCATCAGACTGTCAAAGGTGTTTAGGACACAGAAAAGTTCAAGAACTACTGTTACTTTAGAAGAATGTGTATAGGATGTAGTCTCTGCCCAGATCCAGATTTCTATGCCATAAAAAAGTGCTGTCTGATAACTGCAGGGTATGCCAGGGTTATCATTCTTAAATTTTAAGTTCTCAGAAACCACAGATGATTTCTCTTTCATGAGCTTTGTATTGTGCCACATTCCTATAGGTTCTTGATAAAGCCTTAGAGGAGAAGGAGGAGGAAGAAGAAGATGTTTATGTTGATGATGATGATGATGCTAATGATGATGGTGTTGATGACCATTCTGATGTTGACAATGAAGATAATGATGATGGTGATTATGAAGAAAATGAACTCAGTTCACCGTTAGGATGAATTGTGCTCTATTCTGATTCAGTAGCCTTGACATTTAAGCTTATTAAATAGCTGGGAAATCATTATAATGGAATTGAAAATGGAGATAAATTATTACATTGTTGGCTCTTAACTTGTCAGTGTCTTAAAAGCTTGGGGAAATTCTTATCAACCGGAGAAATCACTGCAGAACTGGGCTACATCAGGAAGAATGAATTCCTTATGGCTTTGTCTCACTCCCCTGACACTACATTGGGGGAGGGGGTATCTCTCTCTCTCGATATAGATATATGTGTGTATATGTATTTATACACATGTATACATATACATGCACTCACATATGACTATATACACATATGCTTATATGTACATATGTGTAATATATGGTATATCCTTTATTATTCCCTTGCAGTATTAGCTATAATATGACAAAATTAACATACATTCCAATGTCAAACAATGTTAAGCAAAATAACTTGAAGGAAGTCCTCTCTTTGACATTATCACATCTTTCTGACTGAGTTACCTGTTCTATATACAAAGTAGATATATTTTTTTCTCCTAATAGTGGGAAAGCACTTACAACCCTTTGTACTGAAGTTTACAGTATTAATGAAGGCTGAATAGAATGAAATAGAAAATGCACACATGTTTAATATTTATTAAATATATATGCACATATATATATATATGTAAAATAGAATGTCCAAAAGTCAGACAAAAAGAGATAATGATGAAATGAACAGATGACATGATAGCCAAATGAAGGCAAGTGCAATAAATACTATTCTATATTTTTTATCTCAGTGCATTTCATCTCATTGTGTACCTTAAAAACATAGTGATGGTAACATAAAATAGAAATATGATGAAGACCAAAAGCAATTACATTTTTTTTAACCACATCTTCAGATTAACATTGTGCATAAATATATACATGCCTTGGGAATTAGACTAAAGTAATTTATTAGAGACCATACCAACTGACCACCTAATAGAAAACTTCAAGAAAACTTCACTGTTTATGATTTATTATTATGATTAGATTTTGTTGTTTGGTCATTTTAGTCATTTCCAACTCTTCTTGACCTCATTTGGGGTTTTCTTGGCGAAGATTCTGAAGTCATTTGCCATTTCCTTCTCTAGCTCATTTTACAGATGAGGAAACCCCAGCAAACAGGATATGCGTAGGGTAACATAGCTAAGTGTCTGAGGCTACATTTTAACTCACAAAGATGAGTTTTCCTGACTCCAGGCATTCTATCCAATGAACCACGTAGCTTCCCAGGTCTTATATAATTTCTAAAATCTCTTTCAGCTAGATATTAAAGTAAAAAAGTTAAACATTTTCTATGGTCTGTTACTGAAATGGAGATGATGAGCAAGTTCACATCTTTCTTTTTCCAAGAAAAATTCTTTTCCTAGAGATTACAGATTATAGTCTGGAAGAGACTTCATAGATAATGTTGTCCGACTCCCTAATTTTATAGCTGAGAAGAACAAAACTGAGGCCAAGAGAGACACTGAGCCTTGGTTAAGACAACCCAGGTAATAATTTTAAGAGGCAGAATTTGAACTCAGATCTACCTATACCAAATCCTTTACTTGTTCCAGTGTAGCAAAAATCATAATAAAATTTTGCCATATTCATACTTTGTATACTTTATTTAATTAGATTTCAAATCTGAAGCATTTTGATAACACAGTGACTTAACTATCTGGAATTCTACCAGGGCCACCAGTGGCTTCAAGTTTTCTAGTCCTGAAATAAGTCAAAGCCATATATAGAAGAAAAATTGAGATAGAGAGTCACGAGCCTGGGGCACCACCATGTATCTGAATACATGACTGTCCACAGAGAAAACCTATAGAAAGGCTTTCATATAGTCAGGAAGAAAAGCGGTGGGGGATTGAGTTATATGAGGAGCAAGGTCTGTTCATAAGGAAAGAGGCCTGGTCATGAGGTCCAGCCATCTCCAGCAATGAGTAAGAAAACCTACTTCATTCTGGTTATTTTCTCTTTCATGATACAACTTGCCCTAAACCTTAAGAAGGGGAGCAATGGCACTTGAGTCAAAAGTTCATAGCCTGGACTGGTCCAAATTAATTTTTGTTTACAGGGTAAATAGAACTCAGATTCCCAGGGTGAAATCTGGCCCAACCTAGTTGAGAGCAAGTTGCCTAAAGAGCAGAAATGCAATGACATTCCTAGGACTATTTAGGGCTTCTCTTTAAGCTACCATTTGACAGAGAAGTTAATATTATATTTGATATTAGCAATATTAAAATTAATTTTCCTGTCAAAGTCTCTGTCCAGATCCTACCTACTGCAAGATTCCTCTCCTAGTCCTTTTCAGTGCTAGTCCCTTCCCCCTGGGATTGTCTCCCAATTTATCCTACATGTGTCTTGTATCTACAGATGGTTTCTCCCATTAGAATGTGAGCTCCTTTGACTGTAGGGACTATTTTTGTCCATTTTTGTATCCACTGCAACTTAGCACAGTGCTTGGCTCATAGTATGCACTTAATAAACACTTGTTGGTTTGACATAAATATTTTTATATATGCATGAGGGTGATTTTCCTGAAGGATGAATATCATGTTGTTATATTTAGTGAGACAATTTTAAAATATCTTCAGAAGAGAATGGTATCTTCTCTGGGTTAATAGCCTAAAGGTGAGAATTGTGGTAACTACAGAAAATGCCTTGAATTTGCAATCATTTCTTCTCTACTTATCTCTGCCTGAAGGGATTTTGGCAAACTCCTGCCACTCTCCGAGGGTTCCCAATAGACATGCCCATGTTTATGGTCTGGAATCCTTCCTAGGACGACTCCTTTATGGCCTGGCCTATAATTAGTAACTTGGTGAGAAGTCATTTTACATCTGGGACTACAAAGGGCTTTGCCTGTGGCATCTCTTCCTCACTGTTTTGTCAGCCTTGTAAAACTGTTTAGTGGACAAAGGCCTATAGCTCTTTCTCCTTCCTCTTCCTATGCTCTTCCCTGCAGCATTTCCTTACCAGAGCTTTAGTATCTCCTCCCTCTCTTTTCAGTCTCCTACTCAGGATGACAATGCCAGTGGAACTGTTGGCTTTCTTCTTGCTTTTGCTTGCCTATGTACTATAACAGCCCCAATGTCTGGAGAAGAATATGCCTGCTTGATAGGCAGGAAAATGAACTACATTTTTCTGAACTGACAATACCCGCATCATTTCCCTTCTATAGTAAAAAAAAAATCAGAAAGTCAAGAAGAAAATGGCAAAAGCAATGGCAATCAGATATAACATGTTTTTCCTATAACTTCATAATTGAATGCCTTTTTCAAATCAGGAATTTCCCAGGCACCTAACTTTACTAAGTTGTTTTAGTTCTCATTCCCATCAAGGAGCTTTAAATGAACATATAATTAATTTTTTTCCCCACTAATATTTGCAGTTTTAAAACCTACCTCCTGATACTGAATTTTGGCACAAAGTGCTTTAAAAGGGATCATGGCCTTTTCTTTTTCAACTTATATTTGAAAAACACATTTCAACAAATTAACAGTTAAACTGGACAATAACTTGCCAAACATTTGTAATATTTCCTCCATGTCATGCATGATCAAATCCCCGTTCTTTTTCCATTTTTAAGTTTTAATTTAATTTATTATATCATTTGATTGATATAATTGCAATTCAAAATATAAGGAAAGCTCAAAGCCTAAAAGATCTTGGCAAGCACATGGAAATGTCAGGAATATAGTTAGGTAGGGGAAAAAAATGACATTGGTCCCCCGAATTAGCATCTGAGTTTTAGATTCATTTAGCCAGTAGGTACAAAGCATGATGAGTCAATACAGGGAGACAAACCCACATAGTTCTGTGGAGTTTCTAGGATAGGGATCCTGTGAAATGATATTGAGAACACAGCCTGACCAGGAGTAAAACGGGAAGCCACATAGACTTTCTAGGTAAAAGTCTTTGACAAACGAAGGCCTTAGTGGAAATAAAACTGAAAAAAAAAGAGTTAAGCTTGAGGGCAATAGCTAACTTGAGAGTGCCTTTATTTTTATGTTCCAAAAGATCCCTTCCAGGCCTGTACAACATACATGGCCTGCGAAAGGATTTTGGGCAGCCCACAAAAAATGTAAGTTGCCACTTCACACTCTCTTGTTTGCCATGTGAACCGAGGCAACCAGCCATTGTCCCTCTGTCTCTAGTCTAATCTCTGTGCAGCCAGAAGATGCTTACCAGTTGTGCAGATCTGATCTAGTTCATGGGGCAATGATTCTCCTAGAAAGGAAAGACTTCATTTGAAGAATCCAGTAAAGGAACAAACCCAAACAAAAATATAAACCAAAAATACACATAGACTAACTAGCCATTTTAATGAACTGTATTGTTATGAACTACACACAGCACAGCTCTTACCAGGCCTGGGTTTTATTTCAATCAATAGCCAGATAGGTAGGGATTAAAAATAAAACAATTGAAACATTGCTTATTGAAAATAAACAAACACAAAAATCTTAAAATTTGCTCTAGGAGGAAAGACATGCAAATAGATTACAAAGAACTTTTGGTTTGTCCCTCAAAGAACAGAATATTAAAAATCTAAACATAATGCAGTAACATTAAAAATGAAACTAAGAATTTCTTCCCCCTCAGATTCTAAGCTCCTCAGTGGCAGGGTCTTTCGCTTTTTTTGTGTTCCGAGCACTGATTATGGTGCCTAGCATATAGTAGGCTTTTAATAAATGTTTATTGATTGATTATTGAGAATGTATACATTTGGGCTGAATACTAGGGGGAAAATGTCTTTGGAGGTAAGAAATAAAAACTCCACCAAGTAGACTGGCTCTGCTCAGTACTCCCTGTGTGATTTTGGGCAAGTAACCTTCTTTTTCTGTGCCTCAGTTTTCTTATTCTGCAAAATGAGAGATTTGGACATCTAGGGTCCTTTCCATCTCCAATCTATGATATATGATTTATTTTTTTTAAAAGTGAGAGTTGAAAATGTTTTGGGATGAGGACAGGGAGGTTTGACCTGTTGGGCCTAGTCTTTTATATTACCATCTTAGTACTTTGTACATAAAAGGCACTCAAATATTGAGAGATCATTTTTTAGATTCCATTCTCCTCTGAATTTTCCTTGATCTATATGCTTACTTTCCCAAATCAGAGGTCTCACAGCCTCTTGATTTCTATGGCTAAAATGATCTGATATCATTTGAAGATGTCAAGGCAATCTGACATGACATTTCACTCTCGCTCCCCCCAACACTTGCCACAAAAGGCAGAGATAGCTGGCCATCTCTGTTTCTGCCCCACCACCATTTAATTAATGTTCAAAAGTGGGGCACTTGCAGTGCTTAGGGGCCCTCAAAGCACGTAAGATTTTAATTTAGCACTGGCCCACACAAAGCCCAGCCAGGGCCAAAGATCTGAATGCTCTGACACAAGATAATGATGATGACCTGTCAGTTATTTCCTTTCAAACCTGTTACAAATGTGCGAATCCCTCCATGTGCTAACATCTTTTGAGAACATCTGGTATAGTTATCTCAGCTAATGATGGCTGTCATGAAGTCTTTAGCCTTAAAAGGCAAGATTGTTTTATGATGGCCTGCTTCATGGTTCACTGCCTTCCAAAATCTTGGAAAGAAACTTTTGTCTGGGGAACTTTGAGTCAATCTGATGAACTTGTGTTTAAGGAAATGATTAATTAAGAGGATAGCAGCAAAAAACAAGATGCTTCAAAGGCAGCTGCTAGATGATGTGAACAATACTAGAAAGCATAGAGGTGGAAATAATTTTATTTCCTTTTTTTAACTGAAGAGAGAAATATGTACCTTTGAGGAAAAACACATATCCCAAATGACCTAAGCTAAAAGTTGTAGAAGTAGGTAGGAAAATGATGTTTCACAGAACAAAGTTTGCCCTGCGAGGTCAATAATGACAAGGAAAGAAGACTTTCTTTGGTACAGGAATAGAATGATAGAGACAGAATATATTGAACCTGAGAGCATCAGGGTTTGTAGATTATGGAAGCTGCAAATTATTGGAATGGCAGTATCAACATCTGGCTCAGCTTCTCTCTGCAGTAATGATAGGTTTACCTTCTTATTGAATGTTTCAGCATCTCCAAGAGTATACACAGGGAGATCTCATCATGTCCAGGCAATGGCTTACTAAGCAAAAGATTGCACAGGTGTAGATGCTATTTATCTGCAAAGATGAGTTGGCTTGCACTGTGAGAGCTTAAACTGATTCATTTATTGACTTTGGATGTTTTATATTTTTGACCTAAACAAATAACATTATGGAGCCAAAACCCTCATGAACTCACACTCAAATCAGGTGGATTTTTTTTAATTTATAAATTTTGTTTTTTTTTATGCTAAAATTTTGCTTTATATTTCCAGAAGAAATGCCTGAATGCCTGAATTTCTTATCTGGCCCTGAATTCTCCCTAAAGGCCATTAAAGTAAGTCATCAATTTATCTCTTCACTGGAAAGGTTTCTCTTGGCTGGCAGATTTTAAAATATTTTATATTATCTATAGTTATTTTAAATGTATTTTCTCTTTTTATCTTTTCCTGCTGGACTTTGTTGGTAATATACAGAAAAGCGGATAACGTATGTGGGTTTATTTTGTATCCTGCAATTTTACTAAAGTTGTTAAATATTTTTTTATTTCACTCTCTAAGATTCTCTAAGTTTACCATCAAATCATCTGCAACGAGTGATAGTTTTCTTTCCTTACTGCCCATTCTAATTCCTTCAACTTCTTTTTCTTCTCTTATTGCTGTAGCTAGCATTTCCTATACAATATAGAATAATAGTAGTGATAATGGGCATACTTGCTTCACCCCTGATAGTACTGGGGAGGCTTCTAGCTTATCCCCATTACAGAGAATGCTTGCTGATAGTTTTAGATAAATATTACATATTATTTTAAGGTAAGCCCCATTTATTCCTATGCTCTCTATTATTTTCAATAGGTATGAGTGTTGTATTTTGTCAAAGGTTTTTTCTGCGTGTATTGAGATAATTACATGATTTCTGCTGGTACAGTTATTAATATGGTCAGTTATAGTGATAGTTTTCCTAATATTGAACCTGCCCTGTATTCCTGACATGAATCCTATCTGGTCATAGTATATGATCCTTGTTATATAGTGCTATAATTTCCTTGCTAATATTTTATTCAAAATTTTTTCATCAATATTCATTATGGAAATTAGTCTAAAATTTTCTTTCTCTGTTTTCACTCTTCCTAGTTTAGGTATCAACATCATATTTTCATCATAAAAAGAATTTGGTAGAACTCTTTCTTCACTTCTGTTCCCAAGTAATTTATGTAGTATTGGAATTAATTACTCTTTAAATGATTGGTACAATTTGCTTGTGAATCCATATGGCCCTGGGGATTTTTTCTTAGAGACTTCATTGATGGCTTGTTCAATTTCATTTTTTAAGATTGGGTTATTTAAGTATTCTGTTTCCTCTTCTGTTAATCTGGGCAATTTACATTTTTGTAGGTATCCATCCATTTTATTTAGATTGTCAAGCTTATTGGCATGTAATTGGGAAAAATAGCTTCTAATAATTGTTTTAATTTCCTCTTCACAGGTTGTGAATTCACCACTTTCATTTTTGATACTGATAATTTGGTTTTCTTCTTTCCTTTCTTAAATCAAATCAACCAATTGTTTATTTATTTTTATTGTTTTCCCCCATAAAACCAGTTTTCAGTTTTATTTATTAGTTCAATGGTTTCCTTACTTTCAATTTTCTTTTTTTTTCATTTTTTAATTTAATTTATTTAATATATTTAGTTTTCCGCATTGATTTTCATAAGAGTTTGAATTACGAATTTTCTTCCCATTTCTACCCTCCCGCCCACTCCAAGATGGCATATATTCTGGTTGCCCTGTTCCCCTGTCAGCCCTCCCTTCTGTCACCCCACTTCCCCTCCCATCCCCTTTTCCCTTCTTCTCTTGTAGGGCAAGATAAATTTCTCTGCCCCACTACCTGTGTATCTTATTTCCTAGTTGTATGCAAAAACTTTTTTTTTGTTTTTGAACGTCTGTTTTTAAAACTTTGAGTTCCAAATTCTCTCCCCTCTTCCCTCCCCACCCATCCTCCCTAAGAAGGCAAGCAATTCAACATAGGCCACATGCGCATCATTATGTAAAACCCTTCCACAATACTCATGTTGTGAACGATTAACTATGTTTTGCTCCTTCCTAACCTATCCCCCTTTATTGAATTTGCTCCCTTGACCCTGTCCCTTTTTGAAAGTGTTTGTTTTTGATTACCTCCTCCCCCTGTCTACCCTCCCTTTTATCATCCCCCCTTTTTTATCTTCTTCCTCTTTCTTTCCTGTGGGGTAAGATACCCAATTGAGCATGTATGGTATTCCCTCCTCAGGTCAGATCCGATGAGAGCAAGATTTACTCATTCCTCCCCACCTGTCCCTCTTCCTTTCCTAGAGAACCGCTTTTTCTTGCCACTAAAGAAATGAATGAATGAATGAATAAATAAATAAATAACTGAATAAATAAAAATTAAAAAAAGAAACATGCTACAGCATTTTTATGAACCAGTGGAATACAGTCTGTCCATATAATGAAAGTGGTCTGAAAGATGTTTTGTATTAGGTATGATATTTATGGAATTGTATAGCATTAAAACCATGGGCAAGTCACTTTATCCTGTTTGCCTCAGTTTCCTCATCTATAAAATGAACGTGAGAAGGAATGGCAAGCCACTCCAATATCTTTGCCCAGAAAACTCCAAATGAGGACACAAAGAGTCAGACACCACTGAAATGACCAAACAACAGGTATTTCTAAAGACTATTGTGAGCAACAGAGCTGTTTATTTAGCCTAAGCAGTATGTAGAGGTAACTAGTTTTTGTGTTTTCAGTCTTTAGTAGAATAGAGGAGGAGGTATAATAGGCCCAGAATTTCCTTGATGAAACTTCATTCTTCCCAGTCACAAAATGGAGAGGCTTTACCTAAAAGAAGACAGAGTTGACCCCAAAACCTTATTGGCCTACATGATTGGCCCTAATTTTCCTGACACAGCTTCTTTCCCAGCCTTACCCATTCCTCGGTGAGCAGAAGGCAGGCCCAAGGGTATCCTGGTAAATGTTTGACTACCAGATATCAGAAAGACACATGAGGCTCTTTTAAGTTTAATCTGCATTATCAATGTTTTCCTTATCCCTTTTTTTTGGAGGGGGGAAGGCAGGACAATTGGGGTTAAGTGACTTGCCCAAGGTCACACAGGTAGTACATGTGTCAAGTGTCTGAGGTTGCATTTGAACTCAGGTCCTCCTGACTCCAAGGCCAGTATGCTACTCACTGTGCCACCTACGTTCCCCTCTCTATCCCTTTTTAAGGCCTTGAAATCATCAAAACAAAAAATCAAGCCATGGTTTGTAACATTTGCCAAATTCTGAGGTGTCAATATACTGAAAATTTAGCAATCTCTAGCACAGCCCTAGGTATACTGGGATAAGGTCATCTGATCTTTTGCAGCTTCCAACTATTGCTCCTTTTTGTCATTCAAAACCAAATAGAGCAAGATGGCGGCTGGAAAGCAGTGACTGGCGTGAGCTCCCCACCAAGTCCCTTCAAAAACCTATAAAAAATGGCTCTGAACCAATTCTAGAGCTGCAGAACCCACAAAGTGGCAGAGGGAAGCAGGGATCTGGCCCAGGACAGCCTGGATGGTCTCTGGGTAAGGTCTGTCCCTCATGGAGCTCCCAGTTCCCAGCTGAGGGGAGCCGAGCTGAGCAGAGCAGAGCCCAGGGTGCGCGGCGCGGACTGACCAGACCAGGAGCCTCCTGAATTACTGAGCTGTGGCATTTACCAGACCTCGCAACCCACAAACAGCAAAGACAACAGAGAAGGTTAGTGGGAAAAGCTGCGTGACTGAGTTTGCAGTTCGGCCACTGCCCCTGGGGCAGCAGAGGTAGGGCAGCTTTAGAACTACTGCTGCAGTTGCTTCTGGTCCCAGGCCCACCTGGTGGGAGGAATTAAGTGGTTGATCAGAGCAGGAGTGAAGAGCCTGCTGAAGATTTAAGCCCAGTCTGGGTAGGGGGTTCTTGGGGAAGGAGGAGTGCTGGTGAGGCAGCATATCCGCCCAAACGTGGAACATAGAACTCTTTAGTCTGCAAGCAGTCATACCCCTACAAAAAACTCAAGGGTCAAGTAAGTTGGCTGGGAACATGGCCAGGCGGCGAAAATACACCCAGATTCAGTCTTAGACTCTGGAATCCTTCTTTGGTGACAAAGAAGACCAAAACATGCAGTCA
The DNA here is from genome assembly GCA_028646595.1 of Phalanger gymnotis. Classification (NCBI taxonomy): domain Eukaryota; kingdom Metazoa; phylum Chordata; class Mammalia; order Diprotodontia; family Phalangeridae; genus Phalanger; species Phalanger gymnotis. The sequence continues at coordinate 11,108 of JAQQSZ010015194.1, forward strand.
GAAGAAGTTAACAAAGTCATAGAGCCTACAACGAAAACCTCCAAGAAAAACATGAACTGGTCTCAGGCCATGGAAGAACTCAAAAAGGATTTGGAAAAGCAAGTTAGAGAAGTGGAGGAAAAATTGGGAAGAGAAATGAGAAGGATGTGAGAAAACCATGAAAAACAAGTCAAGGACTTGCTAATAGATACTCAAAAAAATACTGAAAAGTATACTGAAGAAAACAACAC
>JAQQSZ010015195.1:0-11337 GCA_028646595.1 Phalanger gymnotis
TTTTCTTTGCAATGGTAACTATTATTCCTATAGCATACTGACATAATCAGCATAATGCAAGACCATCTAAATAAACTGAGATCCCTTATTTGAACAAAGAGGCCTTAGGTCATTGTGATCTGGTCACAGGCTAATATTAACACTGGAGTACTATCAACAGCTTTGAATTGATTCAGTGTAAGGAATGAGTCCTGTCCAGAAGAGGAATAGCAGCCATTAGCAGCATTTTACACATTGCATTGTTTCCACTACATTTTTAGAGTGTGGTAAAGATAATGTCAACTCACAAAAAGTCTTTGGAAAAGGGGCTGTAATTAGTCATATTTGTCTTGGATATTCCTTCCTCTTTTCTTTCTCCTTTCTCTTCTAAACAGACATGCTAGTATAGAGGTGGCAGTTAATCATGTCAAAATTTCTGGTCAGGGCACCTTTCCTTTATGCTGTTAATGAGAGGATTTTTTCACATTGCTTCAAATATAACTTCTATTAGACAAAGGGACTGCTAAAGATACCAAAGATCCCCTTTAACATGAATCCTCAATGTGGACTATTTTACTGTCCCACAGATCTTAAAGAGTATTAAGAAAATTTAACAAACAAACAAACCCTACTGCTCTGAATGTAGTTGACTTGTGAAACCTCACTATGAATTAGTTTAAGAAAGGCTTAAGAAAGAATTTAGAGTTTAAGTATCATTCCAAGGATCCCAATTCTCCCTTCCCCACCATAGGCATGTATTGGGTTAATTTGGGAGCTTAAGTGATGATTTATGTGAAGAAATGTTTATGGTAACATTAACAACAGCGTGAGGATAAACTAGAACAACAATGGTGAGTATGTCTGTGGGATGGGGTGGAGGAAAAGGACACAGATCTCAAAGGTTCTAGATTGCCCAGTTTCTAGGAGAACAGTAGCAATATTTCTCTTCTCCCTTCTAGCCAGCCATTTGATCAGGCAAAGCAGTTCAGGACTGCTTGTGACCTTATAATTCTTTCCTCTAACATTGTTCAGAACCTTAGGAAAATCTTAGAATCAGTTTGGGAAAGATGCCTGGGATAAGTGCTAATTCTTAAGGTCTATTCTCATCCTGATTGAGATACTTCTCTGCAATGTATCTAGTTACTCAAGATAACCAGTTATTCTGAGAGAAAGGCATTTGTGTCATTTGTCAGTGCCCCTCTCTCCCAGGTCTTTACTATTGCTTGTACACTTTAACATTGTTGACATTATTCATATCTATTTGCAAGACTGCAAACCATCACAAATAGGAACCCTTGCAAACACTGTTCCTCAAATTTATGAACTACCTCCTCTTGTTAAAACTTTATACCTGTGATAAAAAGATACTTACTTGGAAAACCAGGGTCTTTCTTGTAGAAAATAACAGAATACACTACTGAAAAGAATGGTTTAGGCGTAGAATTTTTTCCACTTCCCTTCTTTCTCCCCCACATCCCAAAATTAAGTGGAATATGGATTTTTTTTGTTTTATCTTGTATAGAGCACTATATACACAGTCTGAAATTTTGCTGGAAGCTTAGCCAGTACAGTATAAAAATTAGGACAGAGTAATGGGGCAGGTGGCTTAGATGTGTTGAGGATCTAGTCCATAAGATATGGGAACTAACAGTACATACTCGCTATAATACTGTTTCACACATAACAAGGTTTATGGCATGGAGACTGCAGACAGTGCTATAGAGAGATACTATGTAATCTTAATGGACATTCTGAATTTTCCCTCTTATTCTGGAACAAAGATATTCCAAATGGAGCACTTTTGTAAACTTAACCAGGTTAAAAAGCCCGCACTGAAAATGACTGCATTAACTACTTTCATTTTGGCTCCTGACTCGAGTGCAATCGCTTTTATATTCCTGTCACAATGATGGGTGACATTTAATGTACAGTGAAGGGCAACAATGAATTATTATGCACTCAAAAAATGGATAACTGTTTTGCTGGGATGTTCAATGTTAAACTAATCTGCTGTCAAAAAGGCTGTTGTCACATTGAAATGAAATGCCAATTTTGTTGTAAGCCTTTGGAACCAACCTGCCCCACCTCTCACTCAGAAGAAAACATTCCCATTTTATTCTTGCAAAATAGAATTTTAAATGTTAGATTTTACTTGGGTTCTTATTTTCTTGAATGTATTACAGGGAAATCCTTTCATTCATTGTTCTTCTCTCCAAACAACACTTGTCTTGAAATGCCCTAGAAACTTAGATTTATAACATTGCTATTCTCAGTATTTTTGCTTTTATCATTAATGTTCTACAAATACAGTATTAATTTTATATATTTTAATAGAAACATTAGTTTCCAACAAATTGAGAAGCTCCTTAATGGAAGCTTGATAAGAAAAATTTGACAAGAATCACACAGGATAAGAAGGCATGGTTGGGTTGCTATCTGCACCAATGGAGGGGATTTCTACATTGATGATATCACAGATCCATTGAAGTGAAGTGAATTATTAACAAATTTCTGAATTTAATCTTATGAAAAATTGAGAGTAGATATTTTCAAACTATATATACTTTATTCTGTACTTGTATGAATAAAAACAACAATAATCTCTTTTAGAACCATCTTTCCAAAATTGATTTGGCAAATCAATTATGAGACACCTGACCTATCTTTGATGACACTAAAGATATTCTTACTTATGATATAGGATGACAAGATGCTATCATTCTACTATAGCTGGATAATTCATGAGAAAAATAAAAGTAATAAACAACACCTACCATCTTTTCACCTTTCTTAGGCTAGTATTTAAAGCAATGAACATATTTTTTTTGATAACTGAGACTAGTTGATTTGATCTTTGAAATAACAAAATTAAGATCATGCGCAGAATACAATTTCTTAGGAAAGAAATAAATCATTTCATCACTTTTCCACTTTCATTATACATATGCTACATGTGTGTGTATGTATATAAAGGCTGACTGAAACTTTCAGGCACACACATATACAAAGAATGTGTTAAAACTTTTTTTATTTATGACTAATGCCATCAAAAACCATGTCTACATTTTCATTAGATCCTTAAGAAACTTTTGGAGTACGTATCATTTCTACAGAGGTATTTTTCCCTCTAAGAAAAACATAATTTCCCATTGACATTTATTCCAAAATAATCAAATGTAAAAGTAAAGACCAAAGTTTAGAATATTGGTTCTATGATGCTCTACTGGTATTTTTCACCTCATAAGTAAAAAAAAAAAAATGTAGTCATGTTCTGCCTCTAGTTCTGGCCTTGCCTGTTTCTTTACAATTGAATTTCCAGACGCCCTGAGGCAGGCAGACTGCCTAGCTATAGTCTCTGCAAATGTGTCAGCTCAATAAATATCTTGGTAGACTAGCTTCTGGGAACTGCAGTCAACCCTTGCCGATTTGTTTCAATTTAAGAGCTCTACAATGCCTGGCTAAGTAAATCACAGAAACTAATTGTTTTAGTTCATAGTGCTGCAGGAACATAGGGAGGATGATGGGAATGCCAAGAGCATTCATTTCCATACCGCTGAAAGAATTAGAGACTGTACAAATGGGGCAATTCTGTTTCTTCTTAACTTCTTAACAAATGTCTTATAGTATACACAGAAGTCTGTACTACATAGTGTGCTTAAAACAAAATGAGGAGTACTAATTTGACAGCAAAAACAAGAAAACTTAAAAAGTGTAATTCAGATTGCACTAATAGATTCATGGTGTCCACAGTGATGGAGGCAATAGTCCACTGTATTCTATTCAGACCACATCTTAAGTACTGTGGTCAGTGCTGAGAGCTACTTTTTAAGAAGACATAGATAAGCTGGAATTCATCCAGAGGATGCATTTTGGTGAAAGGACCAGAGACCATATGAAAGTCTTGTAAAAAATCTGAGGATGTTAGCTTAAAGGAGAGAAAATTTTAAAAAGACATCACAAGACACAGTAACAGTCTTTAATTATTAAAAGAGCTATCATATATTAAAGGCATTAGACATGTCCTACTTGGCCCTGTAGATCAGAACTAGGAGCAATGGCTAGAAACTGGGGAGAAGAAAATTTGTTTGATATAAGGAAAAATTGTCTAATAATCACAGCTATTACAAGGTGGAATGGGGCTGACTTGGAAGATAATAATGCTGTTACTGGAGATCTTCAAGCAGAGCGTGGATTGGTTATTTTGAGGTGTGTTTATATAGGGCATTCCTATAGAGTTAAGTTGGACCAAGAATGCTGCTAAGGTACTGTCCAACAATTAGATTCTGATTCATTTTGTGTGCCTGCGTAAGGGAAAAGGAAGATGCAATTTTGAATGGGCAACTTAGGATAATAGGGCATGAGATGATGGGAAGAGCTAATTACTTTCTTCCATAGTTCCTAGACAGAGCCCATTGTTTTTGGCAGCAAAGACAAGAAAGAACCTTTGGAATCTCTCTGGCTGGAAAGAACTACCAGGGAAAGAATACTGAGGAAAACTTGCCCAGGGGCTCCTCTTGAGTCCTCTGATACTTCTTCCCCTACTACCTTCAATGCCAATTGACCACTTTCCCGAAGGCCAATATTCAAAACTATAAACTCAATTGTATGAATCACATGATGTTATGTCACTTGTTTAGTTTAGTAATGATACTTCCTAAAGTCCCAGTGGTACTTCATCTTCTTAGTTTACAATTTTTCTGTATCCACATGAAGTTTTCTAGTTTAGTTCTTTCCAATGGACATACCACCTAACGGCTTTCCAAATGCTGAGACTGTCCTGGCAAAATGACCACATCTGGTCATCATGTCCTGGAACCTTGCTATCTAAATTATATTGAGGGGCCTTCAAAGATCAAAATATAGAAACCAAAATCTTAAAACAGTGGTTTGGGGTGGAAAACAAGTGAAAGTAATGATCAGAGGAACATAGAAATGATCACTAATGTCATTTTTCTCACCATCCCTTTTTCCAGCACTTAGTGTTTGGGGTATGTTTATATAGGGCATTCCTATATATATTCCACAGTCATAAAAGAACAAGAATCATAATGGAAGATGTAGATATGGTGCATGTTTTAAAAGCTGCTTATTTACTCTCTTAGTGATATTTTACTTGGATAATACTTGATTTTAAAATTCATTCTTAGGTACAACAGTACCTAACAGATTCAAAAAGATTTATCCATTTTCCTTTTTAGTTCACTTGCCCTGAAATGGAGCAAATTCTAGAATATGTAAATCACAAACATTATTTGAGAGTGGGGACAGAGAAATAAACTTTAAGTAAACATTTATTTTCCGCCTATGTTAGTATTGAAGAGAATTGGGAGGGTTTGACAATTTCTTACCGTTTTCGACCCTGTTCTTATTTTCCAACTGCTATTCAAACTTTAAAACTGAAGCTATATCAAGTCCTAGGTATTTTTATATTTATACTAATACACAGTCTAAGAGGGAAAAGTATGGCCTTTCCATGATTCTGGAAGAAGTATTTTTCCTCTTGGTTAATCATTTTGCCCTTATTTAAACACTTATTATATTAAAAACCCCTCCCTGATTGTTCTCTTCTATTAAGATACAAGGAAAACTTAGTGGATTATTTTAATAGATTCTATCCATTATCTTAATGATATACAATATGATTACATCAGTAACATATTACAGGAGATTTCTGGGCTTTTAAAAAAATCTATTTCCCTATAACTTCCATATAAGAACTATAAAGGAAGGGTAGGAAATAAAATCCAGTGCATTAGTGTGTCCAATCTAGAAGCATGCTCTGAAAGGGATAGAACCTGAAGTCTCCTGCTTCTCCAAACCTGATGGTATCTTGCATCTTCCTGGAAAATTTGAGCTGCAAATTGTAATCAGTGAAATGTTAGGTGTGTTCCTACCTAAAGTATTCCATATTTTGAGATTGTTAGTGTGAAAAGTAAACCTCTGCAGTTGAAATGATAGGGAAAAGGGAAGAAAGATGAAGCTGTGATATGAGATCAATTAAGCCTTTATTAAGCAGTTACTATTTGCTAAGGACTATGTTTAGCACTGATCATACAAATTAAAAACAGCAACGCTCTCCTCAGGTAGCTTATATTCCAATTGGAAAGACATCACATACAAAAATCAGTTTGTATAAGCTAGATACTGAGTAGATGGAAATAAGCTTAGAGAGGAATATGCAAACATTTTGGGGAGATTAAAAAAACCAGTTGTAGGAGGTTGCACTTGAGACGAGTCTAAATAAAATCAAGGATTCTAATAGGCTAGTGAGGAAATAAAGTATTCCAAGTATGGGGGCAGTCAGTGTAAAGACAGGGAGACCAGAGATGGAACATCCATAATGAGATATTATCTCTTCTTATTATGCATGAATAGGAATTCCTAGGTGTGATTTTAATGTGCTATGTGAAGCACATTGTGGTGGAAATAAGAAAGCTTACATTTGATAATACTGGTCTGAGTTGAGAAAGCCAATGAAAGTAAATTTGATCATGACAGAAAAAATCATTCTTATTGTCCCATTATAATTTGAGTTCATTATAGCATGCCATGCATTATTACCATTTTTTTAAAAATTCAGTTACATTATGTATAAACTATTATTTCATTCCAATCATTATAATACAAACTATTCTTATGTTTACACTGCTGACTTTTAAAGTAATTGCAATCCTACAGTTGTTTGCATCCTTTCTCCAAAGTGATAGGAGTGTTAGTTAATTAATGCATGATTGGGTGTAGACCTCATGATTTCATAGGGCAAAGAACTCATCACAAAATTTTTGGCCAGCCTACTAGTGATGAGGTGCCCCATTCTTAGTCTGCTCTTTGGGAAGCAAGTGTAGTCCACTTGCCAGGACAGCAAACATTAGGGAAACTTATCATTTGATTAATAGGATTAGAAAAAAGGAAATCAACATAAATCCATCTCTATTAACTTCTGACTCTCATAATCAGAAATGTTGTCCATGTAATCCCACTACAGTAAGAATTCCCAGGAAAGTTTGGGAGAAGAGATTTTATAATGGCTTTTCCTGATACCATTATTTATCAAAGATCCTCTCTGAAACTTGTATTAGGGAGCCCCAAATTTAAGTTTAACTTCAAGACTTGGAATTTTTGTTAAAGAAAAGAGCTGCACATATACATACCTCTGAATTGTTTCATTTATTTCATTTTACATGGAAAATATTACATTGAACAAAATTTAGCTTCATTTACATCATCATTCATATGGTGTACATTTGTTTTTCCTTCATTTTTTGGCAGAAATTTTTCTAGAATTCTGCCACAGACATTTAACTGAAACTAGCTAGACATAGTCCCCAAACACATATCTTTTTTTAAAGAAGTGCGCAGCAGAATTTTCTATTAAGTTTATTGAGTTGGTATTTGAAGCAATGGTGAAAAAATGTCTTTGGGATGTTACTGGCATGATAAACATTAAACTCATAATTGGGCTGCAACTGTCATCTAAGTTGGTTCAGAATATGCACCTGCATATTGCTTTAGTGTAATAAATTTAGGTAAGTGTTTCCCTGCTTCCCATATGAACAAAAATGTTTTTATTTGCATTGTTGTGAGTCTAGTAATTATCTGAGCTGAAGAACTGTTTTGGAAACTCATTGCTAAAGTAATTTCTTAAAATATTTCAGATTGTATGACCACTACATTTTTTCTCATAGAAATTTAAAAAAGCATAATTTTGGTTTTAAAAATTGTGTTAACATCTTCTTAGATGGACTGCAGTAGTTACCTTTCAGAAACTGCTCAAAATAATGTTTATGAAAGTTTTATCAAAAGGACATTCTAAAATATGTTGTCAGAGATTTTGATTACTGACAAAATGCATTTGAGTTTTCAGAACATACTTCAGTTGTTTTAAAAACAAAACTGAAATAGAAGTCAATATATTAGCATGGCATGAATACGTAACAATACCTGTTATAACTGTAAGTATACTTATGATTTTATTTTTTATTTGGGTTTTGTATGACATCATATGCATATTTTCAAACAGTACTTCTAGTTGGAAGGGAGGAAAGTCCAAATAACTTTGGCAAAATAATAACAACGACAACAATAACTCTATATTTAGAAACTCAGTGAACAATTTAAAAATCACTTAATAATATTTCTTTGATGGTATCTAATTCATCTCATAGGAGTTTTCAGTTACCACATCCCATCCCTGGCATTGGCATGGAGAGGGTGGGGTATAATCAAAATGTTTAAAAAAACCCTTATTCACTGGATGTTGAAAGAAATGATTAGCTGAAAATGCCTGAATTATAGAAATATTTGCCTATGAGGTTTTTTTTTTTTTAAATAGCATAGTTATTTTAGTTTCAGTCTACCTAATTGTTCTACAGAAAATCTGTCTGGGGAATTTACATTCCAGACATACTGCTTTTTATATTCACAAGTGATATAGTAACACTTAAATATTTGCTTCATTGTCTATAAAACTAGGCACTTTCAAGTTAAAATGATGGTCATATATTTAAAATGTCATACCTTTTAATAATACCATATGTTGGAAGTATTGCTAAAACATTTATAGAACACAGTGGATTTTATTAGATGAATACTTTTCCTTCTTTTTCTCAATTTAAAGCCACTCTGTTAATTAGAAATGATTAGAAAAGTTGAAAAGAAATTGGCATGATAACAGTGTAATGACATTATATAAAAGTTTATTTTGAAGTTTTAGCATTTATAAATTGAGTCATAGTTAATACACATGTACATACATGTATACATATAGATAATGTTATTTATATATGTGATATGCTTTTTAAGAGTATGTAGGGGAAAAGAGTTTATAGAATATTTTATACATGACCAGTGACAGGGTTTAGTGGAAGGAGCACTGAACTTGGAGTTAGAGGCCTGAGTCCAGACTCTGACACTTAATCACTGTGGAGTATTGGCAAATCATTAAGCCACACACTGGGTCTTAGTTTCTTTACTTATAAAGTGTGATTAGTAATACTTATTTTGAGGGAATTATTTTGCAAACTTATACTGTATAAATGAGGGACAATCAATCAACACACATTTATTAAGCACTTAATATGTGCCAGGCATTGTGCTAACTGCTAGAAATTCAAAAAGAAGAAAAAGTTTCTCTCCTCAAGGCACTTAAAATGTAATGAGAGAGAAAACATACAAACAAATATATACAAAGCATAAATAGGAAATAATTAGCAGAAAGAAAGAGGGATTTGGAAAGGCTTCCTGTAAAAGATGGAATTGTAGCTGGAACCTTAAGGAAGATACAGAGAAGTCAGTAGGAGGAGTTGCGGATGGAGAGCATCTTAGGCATGGGGAATAGGAAGAGAAAATGGACTCGTTCATGGAACAGCAAAGAGGTCAGTGTCACTGGATGAAAGAATTTGTGGTGGGGTGTAAGGTATAAGAAGACCAGAAAGGTAGGAGGGGATAGGTTATGAAAGGCTTTGATTGCCAAACATAGCATACCGTATTTGATCCTGGAGACCATAAAGAGTCCCTGCAGTTTATTGAGTAGGGTAGTGATGTGGTTAGATTTGTGTTTTAGGAAAATCACTTTGGCTGTTGAATGGAAGATGGATTGGAGTATGGAGGGGAGGACCCACTAACAGATTATTGCAATAGAGGTATAAGATGATGAGAGCTTATAATAGAGTGGTGGTAATTATAGAGGAGAAAAGAGAGTATCACCATCAGCAGCAGCAGCAGCAGCAATGACAAAACAACATTAGCATTGTGATTTTCATTTGATATTTTAAAATTTGGTGGCAATCAAGATTTTTTTTTAATTTCAAAATAGTATATCTGCAAATGTTTATTAAGTACCTATTATGTTCTCGGTAATATATTAGGCACTACAGAAAAAAATACCAAAAAAAAGATAACCCATACTCTGGGGTAGCTTACATACTAAGGAAATATACTTAAATATTTTAAGTAAATAACTTCTCAATGTTGCAGGCATACTTCTTACTGAATTTTCTGAACAGAAAGTTGTAGATATGGGAAAGTTTAAGATACCAATGCTCCTGGGTGAAAATGAGCCTACATGAATTTAACCAAGTAATACACTATGGAGATTATTTCCTAATAAGTGTTCTTCCCTAAGATTCATATACTAAATTACTACTCTTTGGTTTTGGCTGCAAATATAATATTTTAGAAGTATACATTAAGTTTTGGTCTCTTTCAAAACACTGCCATCCAAATCAAAGTATAACTTATTATGCTGATTTTTCTACCCAAGAAATATTTGACACACTACTGTTTTAAAGATGTAATAGCTAGCAAATTAATTGACCCCAGGATTTATTATACTTAACATTTTTCATATGCTTTTGTTCTTAGTTGAATAATTAATATTTTCTGCAACATGTCATAAAAGCTTCCTACTAGAACACACGTATCCTATTTTCTACATTCTTACTTAATTTAGTGACACTAATAATAGATAAAGATAAAACTCATTGTAATAAAGTTATACTAGTAAACAATTTGACCAGATAAATGCTCCTGTTCTCAAGGTTCTTACAGTATTATAAGGGAAGAAAGATCTATACATAAAATATAATACAAGAATATATATATCACGATAATCGACGTTAAATCTATGTGAGGTTCAGATAAGAAGTAAAAAGACTTTAAAGGAGCAATAATGTCTAGCTGGGCTGATCAGGGCAGACTTCATGAAGGAAAGTAGATATTATTTCAATAGATTGATATGGGAAATCAGGGCATTCCGCCAGCTAGAGCCTGATTAGTGTGAATTATTAATTCCACAAAATAGTCACATTATTTGAACTGTCATTGCATATTTCCATTGGGCTAGAAGTAAATACCATATTTTACATATAATTATAGTGCAAATTTGAAGACTGCAACCACTTTATGAGCATCAATATTCTTATTAATCATTACCTACTTATCAGGAAAGGTATGTAATGGAGTTACTGTCCAGTTGTTAATTTAGAGATGTGGATTTGGGAAAGCACAAGGCATGTATGAGAGATAGTGAATATACCAGATTATCTGAACATAGGAACATGTAGGAGAAAAGAAGAAAATAAATTGAGAAATGTAGATTGGAGCAATATTATGGAGGCCCTTGAATGTTTCATTTTGTCTATCAAAATAATATGACATCCAAATTATATAACTACTTTTATATTGCTTTCCAACAGAGAAAATCTGTGGGAGGGAAAACATAGTAGGACCTTGGCTGGCAGTCGTCAGAGAAAGAGTTATTTTGGGGTAACTGAGTTTTACAAATACCTGAAGATTAAGCTTTAAGTCCCCAAATTTTAAAGTCTCAGTCGTTAGGATAGAATCTTTCTAATTTTTTTT
>JAQQSZ010015196.1:0-11337 GCA_028646595.1 Phalanger gymnotis
AACAGAGAATTAGAAGCTTTCAGGAGTTGGCTATTAGCACCCCTATGGTCTTTGGGGAAGCCTTGTCGTTCCTGATTTTTCTCACTCTCCACATCCTATCCCTTAAGAAGGGGGAAAGGGGAGATGGAGGAGGACTAGGGCAGGTAAGGGAAGGCTAAGAGTAAGGATAAAATGCATTTATCCTCCCCATAATCAGAGCCTTTAAGGGAAGGAAGCAGGAATAGGGCAGAAGGCAAAAACAGAGCCCTTAAGGGAAGGGGGAAAGGGGGAGGAAAGGAAGAGAGAAGGCAATGGTAGCAGAACAGAGTTATCTCCCGTCAGATGAGAGCCTTTACTGGGAGGCAGAGGGGGAGGGGGTAACAGCAAAATGCAGTTTTTCTCTCCCCAATCCAGGCCTCCAAGGGAAGGAAGGGAGGGAGGAGGTGAGGAATAGGGTGGAGGGAGTGGAGGAATGGTTGGACTTCTAATTCTAGTTTTTGACTGATCCATAGCTAATTTTCTAGATCAATCAGTGTTTCCAGGGGATCTATGTGCGTTTGCCTGCAGATCTGTGTTTTACCACAGATTTGATCCCTGCCCTAGCTCAGAGCTAGCTTAAAGGGAATTTTCAGACTTCGACCAATTTTGTGGGAGTCCTTTTTGGAAGCTGAGACAAGAGACAACTTACCCCCAACTTGTCAAGGCCAAAATTCCAGGAAAAATTAATCCTGTGGCGCCCAAAGCATTGGCAAGGTTGGGCTGCTTTGTCCCATTTCCATCCAAAGTTCACAGCACCATAACTGTTAAACCTGAACGTTTGGTTGAAGGAGGCAAACAAGCTAGGTGATAGAAAAATCCATTTTGTTTATTATTTTCCCTTAAAGCATAGCTAAGCTATCTTACTTGTACATACAAGGAGTCAGAGCATAAGCTTTGGCTATCTGAACAAAGGAATAAGAAAACTTATATATGTTATTTTAGCAGACCCAGCAAGCCTGTATTACCTCACTTTTATGACCCCCATGTATGTTTAACCATGATACAAGAGGATTTTCCTTAATGGAATAGGGTTGTAAAGAATGTTGACAAAGGTCAGTTAATATTAAGCAAGGTAGTCTCTCTTGGGGTTAGGGTCTCATCCTTTAATGGCTAACAGGGGTAAGAATGTCCCTAGGTCAGTCTGATCTGGCCTCGTTGACAGAAGTAAGGGTATTCTCTGAGCAAACTTGAAAGAACAAAGAAGCCCAAGTCCTGGATCTTCTTCCAGTTACTCATTAATTCAGGCCCTGGGTCTGGTTGAAATTAAAAATGATATAAAATTGTATAAAATGTTCCACAAGATACATAAATGGACCGCATATTATTATAATGATTTCCTTCAAAGAGGATGCCAGCTCCTGGAAAACAAAGGCAGTTTCATTTGTCTTTGGATCTGAAAGGCTTTGCACGCAGTAGGCTTTCAATAACTGCAGAATTGGAGTGCTGGAGTAGCACCATTAGGCTGGCGAGAGTTGGGGAAAAATTTTCATTGTAACCATTATTCCTTGCCTCAGAATCCGCAAATGTACGAATCGGGACTTGGTGCATTATTATGCGGATCGTCTAGACTTAAGAAAGGGTTAATAATGCTAACTAAACTTAAAAGAATGCCCAGCCTACATCCTCGCTCACTGCCCCACCCTCATCCCCTCAGAGATCCCGGCGTTAAACGTTAACCAGCACGCCCCAGGCTGGAAGGACCCTTCCATATTATCTAGTCCAGTCCATTCATTTTACACAGGGGAAGGCTGAGGCTCACGGATGTGTCGTGAATTGGTACTGGGAACACACTGGTCCAGCCGACTCCCCCTCTGCCAGTTCCGATCCTCGGATTTTCACAGCCCCTCCGCCCCCTCCTTTCCCCTTAGGCGGCCTAGGAAACGGAGAGGAGCAGTGTTAGAACGCGAGGAGAATGTTTTTGTCCTCTCCGCACCACCGTAGCCGCCCCTCTCGGAAGCTCCCTTTGCTTCTCCGCCGCCAAAGCCGCACACCGGAAGTGAGCCTTGCCGGCAGGGGCGCCCTATGAACGGCCCGCCTTGGGTCTGGATAACATGGTAGGCGCAGGCGGCGGCGCTGGCCTAGGCGGCCTCTTGGAGAACGCGAACCCGCTGATCTACCAACGGTCCGGGGAGCGGCCTGTCACCGCAGGCGAAGAGGACGATCAGGTCCCCGATAGCATCGACGACCGGGAGATCTTCGATATCCACAGGGGGCTAGGAGATCCCGCGCCTGCGGAGTTTGGCGGGCCGAGAAGCCCAGTGGCGGGGGCGGGAACGAGGCTTCGGGCATTTGCGAGAGAGGGTCCGGCAGGAAGCGAGGGCGGGGCCTGGCGGGGGCGGGGCGTGAGCGTGATCGCCCTGAGGAGTTGGGCAGGGCCGGCTGGGGTGGGGGCGGGGCCTAGGTGGGGCGGGGGCGGGGGCGGGGCGTGAGCACCATCTTCGGGGGAACTTGGGCGGGGGCTGGAACAATGTAGAAAGCTCTGGAGCGCCCTCTGCTGGCCGTGGCGCAGTCGTGTTTTCCTTCACTCGCTATGCACACCTGATCCGGTCCATCAATGACCCCGAGCACCCGCTCACCTTGGAGGAGCTGAATGTGGTGGAGCAAGTGCGGGTGAAAGTGAGGAAGGGATGGAGATGGGGGGTGTCCTGCCATCATCTTAGTGATTTCTGCCCCCTCCCCCCAGTGATTTCCCCTGGTAAAGATGAACCTATCCATAGAGATGCTTTCTCAGTCATTAAATCAACTGGCTTTTATTAAGCGCCTACTTTGTGCCAGGCACTGTGCTAAGTGCAGAGGATATAAGGGAAAATGAGAATGGCTTGGGTGCGTGTGTGTGTGTTTATAATGCTTTAAGGTTTGGGAAGTTTGCGATGCCAGCACCAACCCTATTGTCCAGAAGAGGGAGACTGCGATTTAACAAGGCAGGCGATTTACCCAAGGTTTCCTAGCTGGGAAGTGTCGGGGTCAAGGACTAGCACTCCTGTCCTTTCCAGAGCTAATGCTCTTTATTCCTGATGACCGCTAAAGCCCCTATAGACCCACCTCCTATAGGAAGCCTCCCCCCAATCCCTCTTAATTCCAGTACCTTCCCTCTGTTCCTTTATCGTATAAATTGTTATGTATATATTCGTTTACATGTCTCTCCCATTAGATTGGAATCTCCTGGAGGGTAGGGACTGGCTTTTGCATCTTTTTATATCCCCAGCACTCATCAGTGCCTGGCATATAGTAGACCACTAATAAATATTTATTGAATTGAATTATTCTTTTCCTTGGATGGAGCTGCAGCTTCTAAGATAGCCATTTTCTTTTGCAGACTAGTGGAATTCTTTACTTCAATATAAAAGAAATACTACATAGCAAATTGGGGTTTTTTAATATTCTGAACTTAATACCATATAAAAAGGTGTATTTCCATTTTCATAGTAGAACAGAAAAGGGGGATTGTACATGAAGCTGCAGATTCTGTCTTATGTAGAACTTGCGTTTTTTTTTTTAAAATAAGTACATAAGTTTATCCTGTAGCTTTCAAAACTGTCCTGCTTGCCCCTGCTGCTTCCTGGGCATCTTTCTGTTGTCTTCTATATGCTTTAAAAAAAAAAAAGATGCCTTAATGGCTCCCTTTTCTAGGCAGCTAGGTGGCACAGTGGATAGAGTGCGGGTCTTCAAGTCAGGAAGACCTGAGTGCCACTCACTCAGCTGTATGACCTTGGACAAGTAACTTAACCTCTGCTTGCCTCAGTTTCCTCTTCTGTAAAACGAGGCTAATAGTATCTATCACCTGGGGTTGTTGTAAGGATTAAATGAGTTAATATTTGTAAGTTTTGCAAACCTTACAGCACCATGTAAATGCTAGTTATTCTTTTGGAGGCAACCCTATGTCTTTCCCTGCTTGTCCTTCCATCTCCCCTCTTAGAAAAAAAGAAAAAACAGCCTTTATAACAAATATGCCTAATCAAGCAAAACAAATTTCCACATTGGCTGTGTCCAAAAATGTGTCTCATTCTGCATCTCAAGTCCACCACTTCTCTCAGGAAGTGGCTAGCAGACTTCATCATTAGTCTTCTAGAATCATGGTCATAGGTCATTGCATTGATCAAAACACTTTCAAAGATGTTTTTCTTTATAATGTTATATAAATTGTTCTCCTGGTTCTGCTCACTTCATTCTGTATCAGTTCATGTATTTTTTCCAGGTTTCTCTGAAGCGATCCATTTCACCATTTTCTACAGTACAGTAATATCCCATTACATTCATATACCATAATTTGTTTAGCCATTCCCCAATAGGCGAGTACCCCTTGAGTTTCCAGTTCTTTGCTACTACAAAACGTAATAGCAATATTATTTTGCTATAAGTCATTTTTTTCCTCTGATCCTGATTATAGCAAAGCAATAGTATAGCTAGGTCGAGTCAACAAGCATTTATTAAGCTCTTGCTATGAGCTTGGCACTGTGCTAAACACTGGGTCAAAGAGTATGCACAGTTTATTGATGCTTTGATCATAGTTTCAAATTTCTTTTCATATGGCCAGATCAATTGATAGCTCTGTCGACATTGTATTAATATTCCTGTTCTTGGGGCAGCTAAGTAGATAAAGCACTGGCTCCATCCGGAAGACCGGAATTAAATCCAGCCTCAGACACTTACTGGCTATATGACCCTGAGCAAGTCACTCAACCCACTAATCCCATTTTATAACTAATTCTGTTCTCTGTTGTAAAATTGCATTTCTTTATTCGTTATTTAGAGCACCTTTTCATATGTTTGTTGATAGATTGGATTTCTTCCTTCCTGTTCATATCCTTTGACCACTTAGCAAATGCGGAATGGCTCTTCTTCTAAATTTAAATCAATTCCTTGTGTATCTTAGATATTAAATTTTTATCAGAGAAATTTGGTTCAAAGATTTTTTTCTCAATAACATATTTTCCTTTTAATTTTAACTTGATTGCTTTTATTTCCACAGACGTTTTTTAATGTTATATAATCAAAATTGGCCATTTTATTTTCTGTGATCCTTTTTGATCATAGACTCTTCCCCTATCCATACATCCAAAAAGTAATTTCTTCCTTATTCCTCTAATTTGTTTATGATATTACTCATTATGTTTAATTCTTGTATTCATTTGGAGTTTATCTTGGTATATGATATGAGATGTTTTCTATACCTAATTTTTACCAAATTGCTTTCCAGTTTTCCCAGCAGATTTTGTCAAATAATGAGACCTTACCGTAGTACTTAGAGCCTTTAGGTTTATCAGACGCTTTGCTTCAGGGTTCATCAGGGCTCTGTTACATGCCAAACCTGTGAAACGCATCAACCTCTCTGTTTTCTTAATTGGTTGGTACCACATCATTTTGATGGTTACTGCTGTGTGGAATAGTTTGAAACCTGGTATGCTAGGCCTCATTTGGTCCCTTTAAAAAAAAAAAGACTCCCCCAAGATTCTTGATCTCGTGCACATAGAGAATTCAGGAAGGGAAGCAAAGTGGGTCTGCGCTGCAGTTTTCCTGAGCAGTTCTGTGGCAGTTTAACCATCGAGGGGGCACCATCAGAGCATGTAAGAGCCCAGAGAAGCAGAATAGCTTTAAAAGTTACAAGTTGAATTTATTATAAACTTCAAAGTGAAGCATGCTGTACATAATAGTGTCACAATTTCATGCCTCAGTCCCCCCTTTCCAGTTCAGCTTCATATATGGAAATGCTCTTTTTATTTGGCTTTAAGTTCAGAATTTTTAGAAACAACTTAGAGGCAGTGTGGGCCTTTGTGTCTAGGCATCAGTATTGACCTAGGTGTTTCTCTCCCTATGGCAAATTGACGTTGACATTGGAAGAAGAGCCCAGATCAACAGTAACTAGCACTCTGTCCTTTCTCTGCAGGTTAATGACAAGGAGAGTACAGTGGCTGTGGAATTTACTCCCACAATCCCTCACTGCAGTATGGCAACATTAATTGGCCTGTCCATCAAAGTCAAGCTGATCCGCTCCCTGCCTGAAAGGTTCAAGGTCAGTGAAGGACCTGTGTGCTCCCTACCCACATGCTTGCTCTGAGGTATCTGTTATGTCTTATAAAACATCTTTGAGGAATGAGGAGCCATAAATCTCCTTCTAAGTCACCTTACCCCATGTCCTGAGAGGCGTGGGGGATGGGCACTTAGCAAGGATCAGAATTTCTTCAAGGCCTTTTAGTGTCTCTTTAATTCTTCCTTCCAGATGGATGTTCACATTACCCCTGGAACACATGCCTCAGAACATGCCGGTGAGTATGGGCCCCAGTCCCACACTTCTTTTCCTGACAGTGCCTTCTCAGTTCTAATGGAGATACCCAGGAAAGGATGGAATTAGGTTGTTGGGTTTTTTTTTCCTGGTTTCCGTCTACTCAGCATGAAATCTTTCTCCATTTCTGGGATCTGAATTAGGGCAAGTGACCTTCCGTCAATCCTGTTTCCCAAGATCATGATGAGTCAGGAGGAAAGATCTGGATCAGACACCATCTCTTTGCCAGCCAACCCTACTTTCTTCCTGACTGCCAGTGTATCCACTCCCTCAGCATGGGGGAGACCTGGTCAGTGGAGATCTGATCCAAGGATTATGTCCCAGTTGGGGAGAAAGAGCAACAGGATCAGGGCAAACAGCCAGCTGCTGGTTTCCTATTAGATGTATGGGAAACTTGGCCTGGAGCCAGCTAAATGAAGTGGAAAGGAAGAAAGCCATTCTGGGGAGGCAAGTGTGGGGATTTGGGGCCCCTTCCCCATTCAGCCTTTTGTGCCTACCTGATAAAAGGCAAATTAGGACTTCTTGCATTTGCTTAGTACTTCCTGCCTGCCTAGATGGGTCCTGGGAGGGGGCACAGGAGACACATTAGGCAGGTTTTTCACTTGAGACATTTCTAACCTAATTATTGAGAAAGAACACAATTTAAGAACAGTACTACAGTAGTGAGTGTGAGTGTTGTAGGAAATATGGATACATCACTTATTATCATCCTCGTTACTATTGCCGTTATTAAATTACAAATAATAAATGCTTAGGAAATTCCAAGTCAGAAGAAACATTGTTGGTCAAGGTAAATCCAGAAGGTTTCACAGGGGGTGAGTCCTGAGGATACAGATTGGTGGGAAAGCAAAGATGGTTACTGCCAGGGACAACAGAATGAGCAAAGAGAAGGGAGGCCAAAAGTCACCATGGATTTACAGCACAGTGAGGAGATTGGCCTTGAGAGAAGGGGAAGTAAGGGTCCAGGCAGGGCCAGTCTGGTCTGTGGCATGCTGATCCATCTAGAATTTGGCTTGCAGGGAAATGGAAGCCACTCAGAGTTTTGGAAAAGAAAGTGAGAGTTTAAATGGCATTTGGGAAGTTAGTCTGCTGGCTTGTGCCAAAAGAACCAGAGGCCAAAGCCTGAAGACAGATGCCAGTTCATTTCCTGAAGTAGCCCAAGTATGGAATGGCAGTGGTTGAGCAAGGGTGGTGGCCTGACTGTGCAGACAGAGGGGAAGCAGAATGGTCTTCTGAAGGAAGAAACAACAGACTTGGCAACTGACTGGATAGAGAGAGAAGAACTTAGGGATGACTCCAAGCTAGCACAGCAGAAAGGGCATTAAACCTAGAATCAGGAACTCGGGGTTCTAGATCTGCCTTTCCAGAGCTATTACTTGAGACAAGTCAGTATCCTTCCCTTGGCACCAGTTTCTTCTCAAGTGAGGAGTTGGGCTGAAGAGATCTCTCGGGTCTGTCTATTCTTTGTTCTTGGGTCCCTTACTGTATGAGGTCCTTTCCAGCTCTGGCAGTCTCTGCTCTCAGCCCTCAGACTGTGGGACCACCAGGCAGGAGGTGCTCAGGAGCAGCAAGGGGTGAGCTGGCTAGGCCCTGGGCGGGGTCCTGCTTCCATGACCCACCTGTTTCTGCTTGTTTCTTGTCCAGTGAACAAACAGCTTGCTGACAAGGAGCGCGTCGCAGCAGCTTTGGAGAATTCCCATCTACTGGAAGTTGTAAACCAGTGTCTGTCAGCTCGGTCCTAGCTCACTTAGGAGAGGAGCCACTGAGGATCCTACAGCTCTCACCTGTCCATATGTGTCCTTTCTGCCTTCCCACCTCTCCCCCCCAATTTGCACTCACACCCTGTTGTGTGTCTGAGGAAAGCTGTGTGGAAGATGCTGTGCCCACTGCAGCCACTTGGCGAATGGCTGTCTGGGTGGGCACAAGGCAATACAAGTAAATGAGGTATGCCACTGAAGAGGACATTGGAAATAGTTTAATAAACCTTTAACTTATACTTCACTGTCAAAAAGTTTCCAAGCCATGTGTTTTCAGAGGAGTTCCCAAGGTCAAGGCTAGGCCCCTTCCATACCCCTTTTCCCTTTGACTCCTAGCAGAGATAGAAAGCATACCTGGGGGGCAGGGGGTGAGGGGAGCAGGGTGGGGAGGGGAGGGGTGCAAAACGGCAGGGAGGTCCTTGGGTCTGCATAAAGAGCCTAAGATGTCTGCAGCTTTGGGCCTGGAGGCAGAGCGGCCTCAGGAGGATGTAGAGGAGTTGGTGGGGACTGGGAAGAATGTTCAGTGAAATGGCCAGTACAATGGGCTGGTGGCAGAATTAGCCACTTGGAACCAGAAGGATGTGGGTAACTTGGAGCTCTGCTTCTAGACAGAGAGCCATTTTTTATGCTGGTAGCCCCTGGCCTGCTGGGCAGGTGGGGGGTTGATAGCAGGGAGCCCTGGCCTGGAGTCACAGCAGTCACTTATCTCTGGCTATCGGGCTTCTGTCTTCAAATGAAAGGATTGAAATAAAGGATCACTGAGGACCTTTCCAAGATCGCTTTCAGCTCAGACAAGGTGTTCTAGCATTCTTTGAGTCAGTGTAGCAAAAAGGAGAGAAAGCGAGCCTTAGGAGTCCAAAAAACCTGAGTTCAGGTTCTACCACCAACACTGTCTATAACCCAGGGCAAGTCAATAACCATTAAGCACCTACTATGTGCCAGGCACTGCTAAGTACTGGAGATAGATAAAAGAAGAAAGTCCCTGCCTTCAGGCTTACTATCTACTTAGGGCAGGTAGGGGCAGCCTAGGTAGCTACAAGGCATGGAAGAGAAGTCAAGTCCAAAATAAAGGGCAGCTGGGTGGAAGGTAAGTAGATGTCTGTCCTGTGCCCCCTCCTAAGATGGAGGTTGAGGAGTTTGTGGCTCCACCCTCCAATCAGAGGGGCACAAGCTCTCAGGAGCCTAGGCATCTCCTAGACTGAGGCACAGGGCAGATGCCAAGCTCCTTCAGAAGAGGATGTTTTCTACACCAATGAAAGCACAAGTCCAGAATTGAAAGAAATCCCTCCTAGCTGAGATGCCCTGCATGCTATGTTCGTGCAGCCCCTTTCTCTCTAGTGGTCTGGGGTCCTGAGAAGACGTACTGCTTGATAAAAGCTCATGATTCAGCTAATGTTTATACAGGCAATAGCCAGAGAATAGGTGGGAAAGAGGGGTATCTAGTTTCCCAAATGTGTGCCATGGTTTAGCAGTACCTGCTGTACTCCTTGAGGCAGTATGGCACGGTAGATAAAGCGCTAGCCTTGGGATTAGGAAAACAGGTTCAAGTCTTGCTTGACATGTACTGGCTGTGTGACCACTGGCAAATCTCAACCTCTTGGTGCCCTAGGGCCAAACAGCATAAGACAAAAGGTTACCCATGAATAACATGTATGCAGTGAGGAGAGCGCTACAACACACTCCGTTTTGGACTGGCTTAGATAACAGAAATCAGTGACTGGTCTCATGCCTTGAGGAATTTGTAGTCCAGTGGGAAAGGAGGGAAAGTGCACAGCCAGTAGTGTCAAAAATAGAAACGGGTGGCACAACAAACCCCACAAAGTAGCATGTTTTATAATATTTTTATTGATTTTGTTAAATATTTCCTAATCACATCTCAATCTGGTTCCAGCCCCATTTGGAAGTATTGTGAGCCACGTGTTTGACATCCCCAAAGTACAGATAAATATAATGCAAAATACTGTATAAAGTAAAGGACAAAGAATATGAAAGACAAAATCTGAAATTGGGTCTGAGGAGAGATGTACCATCTCCAGCCGGAATGAACAGAAGGTTTCCTGGAGGACTTGGCTTTTGAATGGGACCTCGAATTGGATGCCACAGATGGAACTGGAGGCTTGACAATAAGAGCCTTCCAAGAAAAGGGGATGGTTATGGGCAAGCATGGGGTGGAAGCAGGAAAATACCACATGTGGCCAGAATGGCAACTATGTGACCCTGCCAAATTCTGTCATGTCTCTGTGCCTCAGTTTCTCATTCCACAAAATGGGGTTGGACTAGATTAAGATTCTTTCCGATTCTAAAATTCCACGATTCTATGTAATATGACATAAGACTAAGAAAGTGGTTGTCACCAGACTGAAGTTTTCTGTGGGCAAATCCTTTAAACGCTTTGACCCTCAGTTTCCGTATGTGTTAAATGGGGAAGGGAGGAAACAAGCACTTACTAAGCATTTGCTAAGTGGTTTGGTAGAGAGTGCTGGGCCTGGAGTCAGGAAGACCTGAGTTCAAATCCGGCCTCAGACACTTACTAGCAGTGTGACCCTGGGCAAGTCACTTTATCTCGTTTGCATCAGCTTCCTCATCTGTAAAATGAGCTAGAGAAGAAAATGGCAAACCATTCCAGTATCTCTGCCAAGAAAACCTCAAATGAGGTCAGGAAGAGTTGGACATGACTAAAATGTGCCAGGCACTGTGCCAAGAGCTGGGATACAAAAAAAGAAATACAGACCCTGTCCTCAAATGGAGAAAGACAACATGACAGCTAAAACCAGGGAAGGGGGAGATGAAGAGATCTGGCACTGAGGTATGATTTTGAGTCCAGAAAGTTGGGAACAGGGCCAGGAGGTAAATGAAGGCAGACTGTCCTGGATCCTTCACAAAATGGAGATTCTAGGATGGATCAACCAGCAGGAAAGGGGAGGGAAAGGGTGTTGTGGAGCAGTATTCTAGGAAGAGAAAGCCACGGGGGTGTCAGTGTTCTGGGGCCAGCAGGCATGGGAAAGGATGGGAAAGTAATGGCAGCATGATTTGAATGGGGATGACAGTCCTTGTGCTGCCTGCCCCATGGGTGGTGTCATGAAGGGAGGCATTGGTAAACCTTAAAGGAATGTGTGTGAGGAATGCATGTGTCTGGGAGCTGATACTCTTAGTATTACTACATTCTGTCTCATTGCTGGACTATATCTGCTACATGCTACATTTATCATATGTTATTTTAACTCCTTGACCTAATTAGGGTGGGTCCCCAAGAAGCTGCAAATTTATGATTTGGAATCACAC
>JAQQSZ010015197.1:0-11337 GCA_028646595.1 Phalanger gymnotis
AGGAAGGAAGGAAGGAAGGAAGGAAGGAAGGAAGGAAGGAAGGAAGGAAGGAAGGAAGGAAGGAAGGAAGGAAGGAAATGAAAGAAGTAGTAAGTATAACTGTTCTTGGTTCTTTGGTATTGGTAGTAGAAACACATGTCCCTTCCATGAAGATCAGTCAGGAGGCATATTTATATTCACATAAGAGCCTTCTAGTTTACAGAGTATAATCACATAAATTATCTCATTTGATCCTCACAACAACTCTGTGAGATAGGCTTACTTATTATTAGGGACAGAAACTGGACCTGGTATTTCATTGGTATAGAGAACTCCTATATGAGAAAATTTCTCCGCCAATGTAAATTAACACCTTCTTAACTATTTACAACCTTGGTTGCCTAGAGCAGAGGTGTCAAACTCACCAGACCATCCAAGTGCTGGCCAAGTCAGATTAAAATGCAATTGGGAAATATTTAACAAAATAAATATGAATGCAATACAGCATAGATAATGTTAATTTGTGGTTTTCTAAGTCAACATACCACCAGAAGGGATTGGTTTCTATTTTAGCTTGACACTGCTGGCCTAGAGCACTGTGAGAGGTTAAATTATTTGCCCAGAATCACACAGCCAATATGTGCGAGAGATGGGACTTGAACCCAGGCCTTCCTAGCTTAGAGACTAACTCTCTATCCATTACATCACACTGCTTGCTTCTCATCGACATTATTATCTTGTAGTATCATGTAGTAGGTTATTAACAGAGCTGGAATTCAAAACCAGATTATCTGACTTCAAGATTAGGGGTCCTTCTGCTAGATCATATATGTGAGGGTATGTGGTTCATATTTACAGGTAATGGGGAATGGGCTGGTAAGAGATATGTGTGTTGAAGTGGAGAGGATCATGAGTGTAGATATGTAGGTAATGGTTGTAAAAGGTTGGACAGGGCCCAAAAGTGTACGTGTGTGTGTCTGTGTGCATGTGTATGTGTGTGTGTGTTTTAAAAAACATGAAGATAGAGTTGTCTGTCCACACCTATAGGTACTTATCTATATGCCAGTGAGAGAAGGACCTGAGTGAATGGAAGTCAGACAGCAATAAACATACACCTTAGTCCCTCACTAATAGGCTTGTTTGTAATGGGAAGTATGGCCCCCAAACACTAATTCCAGGGACAAACTAACAAACACATTTTTAAAAGCTCTCTGTGTCAGTATTTATTGGGTTAACAACACCTAACATTTCCATCCATAGCTTTCACCTTTTCTAACTTCAGAATTGCAAGATCTAATTGGAAGACACAGTTCCTGGGCAGAGAGTGCTGTACACAGCCCTGTTGGAATGGTTCAGCTTCTGAATAAAACATGTTAAGGCACTTATCTGAAGGTGGGAAGTTCATTGACTTTGTTATTATTACTGTAATTAAGGTAAAATAGAACTTGCTAGAAAGGTCTGCCCACCATTAATGAGGATTTTCTTAATTGCATGACCCTTTGTGGCAGGCTAACTTTATGTGAAAGTCTGTGTCTTCCCCCCTTCCCGGAATACACATAGTAAAAGTTTAATAAGGGGCAATTTGGAGTAAAATCATTGAATCTTAGTGTTGGAAGAGACCTCAAAGGTCAGGCAGTCCAACCCCCTCATTTTATAGAAAGGAAATATTAGTCTCTTATCTTGGCAAGTCAGGAGTAGACCCTTAAATTGCTGAGATAATTCCATTTGCCCTATGATTGTCCCAACAAGGATTTTAATGCTTGCAGTCAATATGTTAAGCCATTTGGGGGAGTGATGGGAAAGCCACCGAATCATAAGCAAGGCATTGGATTATGTGTACTATGATGGAAAAAAGCCCATTTGTCCATTTGCCCTCTTGCTCTGAGACTAGGTCCTATTCTCTGCTTAGAGCTAGAGCTGCTGCTTGGTTTATGTGGCTGGAGTAACCTTAAGATAGACAAGACACAGGTACTGACTGGAGGGGCTCAGTTTAAAAGGCTGGCTTTGGAATTCCAAGGAGAACAGACAAAGCACCAGGGCAGTTTGGCTATGAGGCCAAAGAGGAAGCCCACTAGGGCCTTGGAGCATTCAGACGCCATGTGTGAGTTCCCCACAGTAATAATCATAACTATAAGTGTAGTGATATAACTATAACACCACCACCAACAGGAATAATGATATATAAGTAATAACTTATATAGTCCTATATGGTCAATGCATGCCTTTCTCAGAAGAAGAAGAATCTTAACAATAACAAATAATAGTCCCTTTTTCCTGGTATTATTGCGGTGATAAAATGAGATAATACTTGCAAAGCGTGTTGTAAACTATACAGTATTATGTAAGTGCTAGCTATCATTATAGTGGTAATAATTAAAATATGAATATATCCTATATAATTAATAATAAATAAGAATTATTACTGCTAATGATACTATAATAGTTTATCTATTGTATATTATATATAATTAATAAATTATTATTATTGCTGCTATAATAATAATGATAGCTAGCACTTACATAGTACTATATAGTTTACAAAGCACTTTGCAAGTATAATCTCATTTTATCCCCACAACAGCCCTAGGAGGCAGGTACTATTTTTATCCCTCTTTGACATACGAGGAAACAGAAAAAAGTTAAATGAGCTATCCAGAGTCATACAGCTAAGAAGGATCTAGGTCTAGATTTGAATTCAGGTCTTCCTGACTCCAGGTTCAGTGTTCTATCCACAGTACCCTCTAAATGCCTCTCATCTCACAGAGCTACCTCTGTCTACACAGTGAGGAAACGGGTTTTTACCCATACCCTTGGAGATTTATTTACTTATAACTTCATCGAATCATGGTTTTAGAGTTGAGAGGGACCCCTTGAAGATACTGGGTCCCAGAGAAAAGAGGTGATTTGCCCAAAGTCCCACCTGCAGTAAGTTGCAGAGCTGGAACTCAAACTCAGTTCCCCTGACTCCAAATCAAGGGCTCTTTCCACTGCTTCACGGTGAATCCTTTAATTACAAGGTAGAGAGACCCCCCAAACCCCAGCACAGCATAGCCACACCCTCCAAAGTCAACTCTTGAGTTCCAAAAGTGATGGGCTGCCACTCCCGTTGAGCTTTTTTTTTTTCTTTTATTTTGCCTTGCTCCTCCAGAGAGGTCAGGTTTATTATGTACCAGAAAGGAGCAGCAAAATCCTGGATTTCTGAAATGCACCAGTCTCTCTAGCTTCAAGACAACCTCTTAAATCAAACCCAGAAAGCTCTGGCTAGAAATCACTCAGGGTTGTCTACTCTAAAGGTCACATTCTAAGCTATCAAGAGTTCATTTCATCATAGTTTATGGTAGAGCCCTATCTTCCAGACACAACAAAATCATCATACTCCTATCCTCTAATACCTCCCTTGCCTCTCCACTTAGTGGCCTGGATCCTTTTGACTTACATAGCAAAGCTATTCTGGAGATAACTGAAATAAGGAAGTAATGATAAATATAAATAGATATTGAGGTGGGAATAGTGGCACTTGGTGGGAAAGTCAATTTCTTCTATAAGTATTTTCCCAAGGATATCATAATTTGCCCTACATTTCCATTGGTCATGTTTGTCAAACTTGTGGCTTAGGATGGGTCGGAGAAGGTAGTATAATGGACTCCAAGTCAAGGAGATGTGGGTTCAAATCCCACCATGGGTGGATATTTACTAACAGTATAATTTTGGGCAAATCCAAGCTTCAGTTCTACCATCTGTAAAAATGAGAAGATTGGATTCAGCCAGTCCCCATGAGCTCTAAACCTATGATCCTGGATTTCATCTTCGAGTTCATACAGACTGTCTTCAAGCCTTTCAATAATAACTCAGTCACTTAATAAATGGCTCAGCCCCGGCCCAGGGTTCAGCTCCTGGAAATATCTGAATTTGACTCTGTCATTCTAAGAGCCCTTACTCAAACAATAAGACCTACAAAATAAGCAAATAATTAATAAAGTAGACATTTATCAATAACTGGAATAAAACAGAAAAAAGCAATAGAAATATCTCTCTCCTCTGATGAGCTTCTTTATTTATTTTTAGGCAGCTTGGTAGTACAGTGGGTAGAACACCAGGCCTGGAGTTAGGATAGACCTTAGTTTATATCCTGACTCAGACACTTACTGACTATGTGACTCTGGGGAAGTCACTTGGTCTGTTTGCCTCAGTTTCCTCAACTGTAAAATAGGGTCATAACAATATCTACTTCTCAGAGTTGTTGTGAGGATGAAATAAGACAATACTGTAAACCACTAAGTGCAGTGTCTGGCACATAATGCTACATAAATGCTAGTTATTATATTTTCATTATGATCCCTGATATTTCAGTAAAATTAGGATTATTCCTACCTCTCAGTCCTTCTTCACTTCCAGGTCTACTTCAGGCAGTGTCTCTCATATCATTTGCCTCATTTTCTCTGTGGACCCACCCACTCCCTCCCCACTATTGCTGGTGCAGCCCCTGCTGCCACAATTTCCCAGACTAGCTCTTCATCTACTGACAATTGACCTTTGTAGCAGGCCAGCTCCCACTATGGCAGTCATCAGAGCCATGAACAGGGCAGGCCCACAGGTTTGCCCCAGGGCATTTGAAAGAATGCAGAGACACCGTGGTTGAGATTTGGAACTCTAGTGGGATATAGCTGGTACTGAGATAATCAGAACAGGCATGAGAGTAGAATTCCTCTCCAGCTGGAGCAGCAGTTCAACTATTGACATGTCTTGTGGGATCAGTAGAGGCTCAGCTGGTAGGAGACTAGCTGTGGCCCAGCCTACAGGTAGGGAATGAGGTCCAGCCTTGGCCTTGTTCCATTGAATTCGACCTAAGCACCAGCAACAGTGATCCTGCATGATCTGTCTCACAATTTTTTGCCTGGGGTAACAGGCAGGCACAGTTGAGAAGCCACAAATAGACTACAGAGTAGTCCTTTTACCTTTCCTACAACTCACCCTCTAAATGAGGTGCAGCCAGGCCCTACCTCTGTGAGACAAGGCCAGGGAAAGAAAACAGGGTTAAACTTTCACAAAGCACAGAGACCATAGGGCAGCTAGGTGGTGCAGTGAGTAGAGCACCAGCCCTAGAGTCAGCAGTACCCAAGTTCAAATCTGGCCTCAGACACTTGACACATTTACTAGCTATGTGACCTTGGGCAAGTCACTTAACCCCAATTGCCCTGCCTTCCCTCCCCCCTGCAAAAAAAAAGAAAAAAAGAAAACAAAAACAAAGCACAGAGTCCCCAGTGTGAAGCAAGAGATTAAAAATAGTTGAAAGGGTGCTCTTCAGGGTTCCAGGCAACCCAAAGGACATGACCTGGATGAATAGGAAGGAGGAAGGGCTTCCCTAAGCCTGAGGATATTCAATCACTGGGGGCAGGGCGGGGGGGATGGAAGTAGAGGGGGTGGTATAGGAGAAGAGGAAAAGGAATGAGGAGGATTTTGGGTAGGGCGAGACAGAAGACCCTTCCAGGCCTTCAATCAAAGGATCACAGATTTGGGGATAGAAGGGGTCTTAGCAGCCATTGATCACATTTTACATATCAGGAAACCGAGGCACAGAAAAATTAAGTGGCTTTTCCAGAGTCTCACAATGAACGCAATTCCTTCTGAATCCAAGGCCAGTGCCTTATGCACTATGCTTTGTTGCTTCTCCTGGAGTCCTTCTCTTTCTTAACTTATGTGTTTCCTTGCTTTTCAAATCTTCCTGCTAATTGAAAGAGAAGCTTGGATTGAGGGCACACAGGTAAGGGCTGAAGACCCCTTACTCTCTTCTTAGTTGCTCCTCTGGAAAGGTTGGTGCCCTGGGGGAAGGCCAAATTTTACTAAGCTGGGTTCTTGTCCATGCAATAACAATGACTCTAAGCCTCTGTAAAATAAGGAAACTGGACAAGATGGTTTTTAAAGTCCCATCTATTTCCAACAGTCTGTGAGTCTGTGAAATTCAAGCTCCTTCCAACTACAGCTCAGTTCAACCTCAATTTCCATAAAAGCTAAACCAGCCTTCTCTGTGACCTTGGATAAGTGATGGGTCCTCCCTAAAGTCATAGTTTCCTTCCTCTCGAAAATGAGTTGGAAGAGATCAAAGATTCCCAATCAGAGGTTCATAGACACCCCTGGAGGAGCATGAGAATTTTGTCAAGAAGTGATGGGGAATGTTTGGTAAGTAACCATATTATCCTGGTAAAATAGTCTAAAAGAAGTAATGTTAATTTAAAAAAAATGTTCCGAACTGAAGAAAGTTTTATGAAAAGTGAAACTATTTTATTTCTTATGTGCATATGCATGGTAAATTCTAGAATTTAGAGACCTAGAAAGGACGTTTGAGGTCATCAAGCCCAACCTTCTTAATTTACAAATGAGGAAACTGAGGCCAAAGAGGTTAAAGTGACTTTATTAGAGTCACAGAGCTAATTAGGTAAGATTGGAACCCAGGTCTTCTTTACTCCAATCCAACTCCCTGACCATAACATCATGTCCCTTTCATATTGAATGGAAGGTATGAAGACAAAAAAAGATTGGAAGTCCTGGACTTGGCCTGGATCATTAACATTCTACTTTGAAGGTTTGGGGGAGGGTTTAGAGTCAAGCCCTTCTACTTTCCCCTTTCCAAAAGCATCAGCTTCTTGTGAAGATTACTATTCCTCCCCCTATTACAGTAATCAGACTCCTCAGGTGCCAAATATAAAGAAAACAACCGATCTTAGCACCTCATTAGGAAGTATAATTGAAATAGTAATAGTTAAAGTAGGAAGCTATCACAGATGACCCTCCTGGGGAAAGGGCTCCCCTGCAGTGGCCTCCTGGATTTCCCAAGCTTTTCTCTTCTCTCCAGGGTCAGTGTCCAGACCCTTCCCAAACTTCGAGTGAATTCTGTACTTTATGGTGATCCATGAGCGTAATCCCACTGCTTATTGACACAGAAGCGCTGTCATTCTACATTTCCAACGTGGATATTCACCCTTCCTTGGGCAGCCTGCTGGCCCCCAGCACCAAGGGCTCACATTGTTGTCGCCAAACTCAAGGTTTTATACTGGCTTTATATATTATTTACATATTATACATTGACTTTAGCCCACTTCAACTGGGAACTCTCAAGCTCAAGCCATCTACCAGCCTCAACCTCCCCAGGTATGAAGAATTACAGGTATGTACACACTGAGCCTTGTAGATGGATTTTAAAGGAGGCTATGGATACAGATTGGGATGAAAGAAAGGCAGAACAGTGCATTTAAGGTTGTCCAGTGAGAAGAGGTGAAGGAAATAAACATTTATGTAGCACCTACTATGTGCCAGGCACTGTGCTAACCACTTTTTACAAATATTATCTTATTTGACACTCACAACAACCCTGAGAAGTAGCTTCTATTATCCCCATTTTTTTATAGCTGAGGAAACTGAGGCAGAGGTTTAAGTGACTGGCCCAGGGGTCACACAGCTAGTAAGTGTCTAGGGTCAGATTTGAACTCAACGTTTTCCTGACTCCAGACCTAGCATTCTATTCATTGCACCACCCTCTGTCCAAGGAAGCAATCTGTACAAAGACATAGGCAAGGATATTTATAATTTGTGAGAGTCTGGCAGATCAGTTTGGCCAGTAGTAAGGAAAAAAAAGTTTAAATTGATGGTGGGCAGGGGGAGCTAATAGATAAACATCTTCCCTTCCAAGCCCTAACTATCTTGATATTTTAAGAGCCTGTCCTGAAGGTAAAGGTGATAGGTCATTGCAGTAGTTCATGATTTCGTGTAATACAGGATTTGTACTTACTGCGTATAGTGCCAGAGGCCAGAGCTAGGACGGAGGGCTGGAAGTTACACAGTAATCAATTTTGTCTCAATATGATGTGAGGAAGTTCTTCCGAGCAGAGGCTGAGAACTACTCACAAGTATACCTTCCCTGCAAAATTACCTTATATTTATATATTCTGTACATGTTGTTTCCCCAAAAAGAATGCCTTGTGACCCTGAAACCAACTTGACCTGTCTTCTTGACGCCACATTTTTGTGGAGTTGTGACTTTCGGCTGGCACCCTGAAGGCAGAATATTTTTATCTTTCCATGTCCCAACATCTGTCACAGTCCCTGGCAAATAATAGGTGATTAATGAATGCTTTTTGAATGATCGATTGTAGAAATCATTTATTTATTGACTGGGACGTTGGACTACATGACTTCTAAAGTTTCTTTCAATGTTAAGATTCTTTGATTCTGTGATTGTATTATTAAATAGTATTAATCAACTCATCTTTTCCTAGCACTAAGCTACTCTCTGACAACATAATTTTAAGTGTAATTCTCATTGAGAGACAGTATTGTTTAATAGATAGGAAAGGGGACTTAGAGTCAGGAAGCCCTGGGTTCAAACTACACCTCAGAACTTATTAATTGCATAATCAAATGCAAATTACCTTATCTCTGTAAGGCTCTGCATCCTCCTCTGCAAAATGGGGGAGGAATGAACTTGAGGGGCTCAAAGATTCCTTCTAACCCTACATTTAGGATTCTAAATCCCAGAGAACAGAGCCCAGGTAAACTGGATCATATTTCTAAACCAGTAGGCGCTGACATGTTTTTCACAAGTGATGATGGTCGGTGATGATGAAGAAGAAGGTGGATAGTGAGAGGAATGATAGCTATGTGAGAATAATAATAATAGTGAATATTCACATGCTCTCTACTATGAACTAACAATCAGAGGATTAAGAACGTTGCAAATCTTATGTCATCTGATCCTCACGACCACTTTGAGAGGCAGGTGCTGTTATTATGCCCATTTTAGAGTTGTGGAAAGTGAGAAGCTAAGTGACTTGCCCAAGACCACACGGCTAGTAAGTGTCTGAGGTGGGATTTGAACCCAAGTCTTTGTGAATCCAGGACCACTACTCTATCCACTATAACACCTAGCTGTCTCATTTTGCAAACTGTGCCAAGTCTTTCATAACAACAGGTGACCAATGACTACACCGTCAATAATTTGTTAAATACATTTAAGACATCTTATCTGATGTCATATCAGAAATAGCTATTGCCTGTCTCATCAAAATTTGGAGATAATCAATGTTTGTTGCAATAATAATAACAATAAAAAGCAATAATAATAGTTCACACCACACATGTGTATATATACATATACATATGTGTATATACATATATAACATACAGATTGTTGAGTGATTGATTGTAGAGATCATTTATCTAGTGAGAGGTTAGACTTCATGGCTTCTAAAATCTCTTTCAATTTTAATAATTTAAATTTTAATAATGTTAATAACTTATAATAACTATAACATAATTTTATTATATATTATAATTATATAATTTAATTATTTTATAAAATAATTTAATAATATATGACATACATATATAGCATGTACATATATATTTTAATATGTAAATATGTATATGTGTATGTGTATATGTATATATGTATGCATGTATATGCGTGTACACACGTGTGTATATACATATATGCACGTATGTGTGTACATATATACATACACACACGCACATATGTATATAAACACTTTTTTTAGTTTCAGAGTCCTTTACATCCTTTATGTCTTTTGAGCCCCACAACAACCCTGTGAAGTAAGTACTTCAATTGTTATTGTCCCCGTTTTACATATTCAGAAACTGAGGCATGAAGAAGTTAAATGACTTGTCCATGGTTATACAGCTAAAAAGTGCCAGGGGCACAATTAGAACCCAGTTTTCTCTTCATTTCAACTCCAGCGATCTTCCCACTACATCAGGCTGCCTGTCAGTTTGTGGAATCACAAAGAAAGATTGACGTGAGGGTTCCATGTACAACAGAAAGAATGCTGGATCTTGGGTGGGGTGAGAAGGGGAGTGGGGGTGGGGCAGAAAGGCAGCTGGTAGGAAGGTGGAACAGTCCAGGGAGTAAGTTGAACTAGGAATAAAGTGAATAGCATGGAGATGACCATTATGTCCTTGAATCCACAGGAATCCACGTGTCAACAAAATGGTGTTTTCGAGAATGAACTTTAACTATAAATAGGTACAGGGCTATTGTCTCACAACCCTAAGATTTATTTCAAGTTATTACACTAGGTGAGGCCTAAGCCTAGCAGTTGTTCAAAGGAGAGTCCTTAAAGAAGCATAGGTAATTTTCAACATATTGAAAAGAATATATTAAGTTTTCCTCCAATGGGTGATATCAATAATTACTGATGTTCCTGTGTGGTAGAATCATTACTTTCTTTCATTACAGTGCATGCTTTGACCACGTTATCTTCCCTACATACCACATTGTTGAGAAACAATAAAAAGATCCCTGAAGACCTCCTAGGATTCTGTTGATATAACATTCTGCAAATTTCATGAGGTTTCCAAAAGAGTTTATCATAATATTATCATTCATAAGTTCCCTCAAGGTTTCCTCTTAATCTTTTTTTAAATAGTCAGATATTAAATGGTAATTCCTTAGACTGGAAGGGTATTGTTATTTCAAGGTGAGAAACCAAGAATGGGGAACTGCCTGAGACACCAATATTATGGCATCATTAAACTAATCTTACAGAGATTTGACTCAATTAAGAAAACAGATTAAGAGAGATACAGATATCATGTTGAACAGATTGTGGACTGGGTTAGTGGGCTGCAGGGAGGGGCTTGTTTCTACTTCCTATTAGTCTTCTCAATTCATTTCAATGTAACAAACACGTATTAAGTGCTTACTTTGTTCTGGTCAACATGCTAAGATCTGGGAAGAGGAAAACAAAAACAAAACAATACCTGCCCTCAAGGAGCTAACATTCTATTAGTCCTAATTGGCTATTTATCTATCCTTCCCTACCTTATAGCACCAGACCCCTTGGGCAGGGAAAAATTACCTCCATAAACCCTTTACCCACTGTTTAGGATACCAGTCTACTGCTTTTCCATCCTCCCCAGAAAAAAAGGTCACATTGCTGCTGGCCTTTCATCCTCAAAGGAACTTTATTCCTAATTCTGGGAGTATCTGAATATACTGTTTGGTGAAAAGGCTGAATAGAGAATTTCATTGAATTTGAGTTATTAGTCCAACAAAGGTCCCATTTTCCTCTAATCTCACTATTTGCTTTGACCCATTGTTCAACAGAAACTGTGACACATTGTGTTGTTAAGCAAAATTGTCTTATTAACATGGCTTTTGTTTCTTTTGAGTGGAAGTACTTTCAGCTGTTAAGTGCTAAGCCCCAGGCCCAGGGCCCTGTCAGGTGTGAAACCTGTGTGGGTGTGGATTGGTGACTTAGGAGGGGCCAGCTCGGGAACCAATGGTCTCTGGTCATTGAGGCGGGGCTTGAGAACGCAGGAAGCTCGGCTGCGAGGAGGGGTGAGCCG
>JAQQSZ010015199.1:0-11336 GCA_028646595.1 Phalanger gymnotis
TTAGTCTTTCACAACATGAGTATTGTGGAAGGGTTTTGCATAATGACACACATGTGGCCCATGTTGAATTGCTTGCCTTCTTAGGGAAAGTGGGTAGGGAGGGAAGAGGGGAGAGAATTTAGAACTCAAAGTTTTAAAAACAGATGTTAAAAAAAAGCTTTTACATGCAACTGGGAAATGAGATATACAGGCAATGGGACATAGAAATCTGTCTTGCTCTACAAGAAAGTAAGGGAACAGGGTATGGGGGGGAGTGGGGTGACAGAAGGGAGGGCTGACTGGGGAATGGGGCAATCAGAATATATGCCATCTTAGAGTTGGGGGAGAGTAGAAATGGGGAGAAAATTTGCAATTCAAACCCTTGTGGAAATCACTGGGGCAAACTAAAAATATTAAATAATTAATTAATTAATGAGTACTATGCTGGATAATATTAATCTGACCCACAGTTCCTTCAACAATAAAATATTGATAATAACATCTCTGTTTCCTTATAAGGTTGTCATGATGTTCAATTGAAATGATGGTTGTAAAAGAGGTTTGAAAATTTAAAAGTACTATAAAAGTATAAGACATCTTTAGATTATCACATCTCAAGCTCCAATAAATATATATGCCAATAATGCTGAAAATAAGCACATTTTGTAATTGCATTGATTTTCATAGGAACCATAGTAGAAATTGTAGGAATATGCTATGGGTACTGCAGAAAGTAGGAAAGTACAAGCAGATCCAAAAAGAAGAGAAAACTTCAAATAATACTATTTTATCTATGTTAGTATAATAGTGGTCAGGTACCACATAGAAATGACCCTCTATTCTGTGTTTGTTAGTTTTGTAAAATGAACCTCTGGCATATAATTCATGTTGCTAGAGTGCACATAGCTAGTGTGCTACTGGATACCAAGGACATTATAGTAGTTGAAAGAAATTACTGACCCAATAGCAATTTGGCCCAAGGAAGTTGTCATTTAAGTGGAAGCAAATGATCTCAAAAGATAGATTTGACCCAAGAGACTCTCTTTTTACATAAGTCTGATTCACAAAAGAGATGAAATAGCCCTGAGTTTATACTCTATGCTCATAAACATATGCTTCAAAGGAAGTGGCTGAATAGCAGCTGCAAATCATCAGAAAATCAACAAAATGGTAGTAGGATTGAGCAGAGAGTAAGATAATGGCGGTGTATAACAGAAAATACCCTAATACATAAAGTCAGAAGTTAGCAGTTCAATGAAGAAAGTCCTTCATGTGATCATATCAATATACCACCATATGAGTGTGACCCCTTGCATGCCAAAAAAAAAAAAGGTTAGCTTTGGAATGAAGTGGTATTTTAGAGAAGGTGTAGACTTAGGAACATATTGTCTGAACTTTTAGCATTCTCTGTCCCATTGGTGGCATGACAATCTGTGGGAGAGTATGCCCTCCATATATATAAGGAAAGTTTCCCTGGTACCTTTCTTTTACATTCTTTATAATTAAACATCATTCTCTTTATGATCCCTCTATAGATGTTCCCCAGTGATCTGCCTCTGTCATGATTTTCTTCTTTTCATGTGTTCTCTCTGTTTCTTTTTGTCTTTCCTTGTCTTTCTTCGCTTTGTGGAGAGAGCTTTAGTTCTATTGAGTATCTTTGGCTTCTGCAGCCACTTCAGGTCCTTCCGACTTCCAGCTCTGAGAGATAAGATGGAAGATGCCAATCCCACTTCAGGTTGCTTAAGGGATAATAACACTTTGGGCAGAAGCTAGCTCGGGAGGAGCTGACAGTCTACATCATGGCTCTATCTCCAGATTGCTACACTGGAGACTCTGGGGTATTTGCCCGTGGGTGAAATCTAGGACTTTCTTTTTATGTTGTTCTGTGTTGCCTCAATTCCAGTGGCAGCATTCCTTCACCCTTTATTGCCTGGTATATATTCTCCTCTACACACTTTCTCTGAGATTTATTGCTATTGACTTGAATAAATGGGTTTCTTTGCTACTTACTACATGTATATTCATTGTGGAACTGGAATTTGGTAGGGAAGAAGTTAAGCCTTAGAAATACTTGCTAAGAAGTACGGATAAGAAATTTAACTTGAACCTGAAAGTACATCTTCTGCAGATAGTTATTCTATCCCAGTACTCTTCTCTGAAGAGAGTAGGGTGGTCAAGCATCTGACCTCAACATCATGTGGAAGCCCATTGTGAGGAAGGATGCCCTCCTGGCAAGAATTGTAGTATTCCTTAAAGAAAGGTGAGGGAAAAGATGATAGAGATGCTTATTCTGCCTCCTTTTGAGGCACATAATGACTCACTCCTGCTAGTCGTGAGGGTCAGCTTTGTTATGGCAAAATCCAAGTTCTGAGAGAAACTATTCCTGAGAGAAGTGGGCTGTAGGGGTTCAAGTATAGGAATAGCTAAAGCATAGTGTTCAAATCTAGGGAATCAGAAGCGGAGCTAGGAGAGGAATTACAATATTGTATACAATTATATCTTTGGATAATGTGAATCCAAATACTTGTGATCAGAGAATTCATTATCTGTGCTAATCAGTAACTACCTATATTGTCTACTGCTAATGTTTGACACTGGCATGTAGTGATATTTTTATGTGTTTATATGCACATATCTGTGTCCATATGAATGTACGTGTGTGTATACTGTCAAAACAGATTTCTACCCCAACATTTAATTGGATAAGGAAAATATAATTGTAACTGGATCCAAACCATTGGAAATATGCAGTATAAATTAAAATAAGGTAACCACTTCAGAGCATTTCTTATTTGCACAAATTTGGACAAAACTCAATAATAACAGCTAGTGTTTGTATAGAGATTCAAGGTTCACAAAGCATTTTGCATGTATCATCTCATTTGATCCTCTCCACAACACTGTGAGGTGCCTATTATTATTATCTACATTTTATGGATGAAGAAACTAAGCCAAGAGCTTGTGACTTCTCCAGGGTCACACAGCTAAGTACATGTCTGAGACTATACATGACCTCCAATCTTCTTTACTCCAAGTCCAGCATGTGGCCTCTTATACCACATAGACACTACATTAAATTTTATTTGACAATGAATAACTGACTATACATTAGTAATTACTCAGTCAATAAACACAGCCCTCCCTCACTCACATGAAAGTCAATTGCAAGACATATCATCATTTCCCTGATGTCGTGGTCCTCTTCTAGAATGAAGTACCAACACAACAATTAAGTAACTACTACATAGCAGGGATTGTGCTAAGCCACAAGGATACAAAAAGAGGCAAAATACAGCCTCTGCCCTCAAGAAGATCGCTGTCTAATGGGGAGGACAACAAGCATATAAATATTTATAATCATGTTATATAGGATAAATAAGGAAATCATTAAGATGGAGAAGGCACTAGAATTGAGGGGTTAGAAAAAGCTTACTGTAGAAGATGGGGTTTTAGTTGAAATGAAAGAAAGTCAGGGAGGTCAGTAGTTAGAGATGAGGAGAGAGAGAGAGCTTCAGGCATGGAAGACAGTCAGAGTAACTGCTTGGAATGGGAAGATGTAGAGTACTAGGTAATTTGTTTCAAACTTTGACAGAGAGAGTGAGACTGTGGGGGAAGGGTCCTTTTACTAAGTGGAAAGTAATCTGGACCTCTCCTAACTTGCCCAAGTGTAAATAGAAGCCACCTAAAGGACTGAAGGACCCCTCCCAATATCCATCCTCATTGATAGGCTGTACATACTCAGTCTGGGCACTCCAGAATCCAGCAGTGCCCCAAACATGTAGGAGTTTCTTCCTACTTAGCAATTATTGTGGCTGCCTCATTTCCTGTGGTGTCCACAGCCAGAGGTGCTGTGCAGGCAAGGGATTGTCAGCTGCTGACTTCATCTACTGAGATGTGAACATTGCTTTGGGGAAAACTTAGGGACTAACACAGTTTCTTATATAACAGTTTAGGAGATTTTTCCAAAGGAAATAAATTCGATGTCACATTTTTGTAGTGTGAACTTAATGGACTGCTGCCAGATGTCTGCTCTAGTAACAACTCAGCCTATATATTTAATACCACTATGTATTTTCAATGCAAAATGAATTTTTGAAATAAAACAAATGTCTGTGAAACACTCAAACCTAGGAAATATATTACATTACTTCAGAGTATACATACATATGGTGTCAGTTATTTTTTTAAAAAAAATAGTCTACATCTAGGGAAGGCAGTCTAGATTAATGTTAAGGAGAGGATTAAACTATAACTTTGTGGTATTATCTTTTGAACATTTTCTGTGCTGTGTAATTCAAGGATTTTCTCAGCTTACATCATATTAAACCAAACATCCTCATCTCCTGGCCATGCAAAATATTAATAATTCTAGGACAAAGGATTCATTGCAAATAGAACAGAAGTACCATATTCTTTTCCTTTTATTTGACAATTATATAAATGACTAAAGTATACAAAACACTATACTAGACACCTGGGAGAGAAAGAGAAAAAAATGTCTTAAAGATCTCCATCCCTCAAAGAACTTATACATGGGGGAGGGGGGAAGGGTGGAAGAATAGAATATGTTGTATACACAAGTACATGCCATTCAGTCAGGTAAGAATTAGGGATGGAACTATGAGTTTATATATTTAGAGAGAGCTCCTAAGGAATTTCCTAAGCTGAAACAAACTTGTATATTCTCTGAAATGTACAGCCTTAGAGAGTTGCCTTGGACACTAAGAGGTTAGGTAATTTGTTCAGGGTCACAAAGACAGTATGTGTTAGAGATGGGACTTGGATGCCATTCTTCCTGACTATGAGAAATCTCAGTTCTCTAGTCCCTATATCATTCTGCTTCTCTTAGGTACAAAGTATATATAGAATAATTTTTTTTTAAATTAAACAAGACTGCTCTATTTCCATAAAGACAAAAAGAGAAGAAGGAAGAGGAAAGGGAAAAGGAGGGGGAGGAGGAGCAGAAGGAGATGAGAAGAACATGATGATGATGATGACAATGATGAAGAAGAAAGAGGAAGAGGAGGAGGAGGAGAAGGAGAAGGAAGAGAAGAGAAGAGAGAGAGAGAGAGAGAGAGAGAGAGAGAGAGAGAGAGAGAGAGAGAGAGAGAGAGTTCTGTTGTCTTGGCTTGAGTATAGGGCAAGCCTGAATGTAAATTGTGGAAATACCATTATTTGCTTAATTAGCAATGTGGCCCTGTAGGGCCTGGAGATTGAAGAGAAGGCAGCTATCTCTTAGCTTCCCAGAGAAGATTCCTTTAGAGATCAAAACAATGGCAGCTAGTTTTCTGGAACATGTACTCAGGGTCCTAGTGGAGCCAGATGATGGGAAGGTATATCTATAATGATATGAAGAAGAAAAATTAGCATTTATGTGGTGCTCTAAGGTTTGCAAAGTGCTTTACATATGTTAACTCATTTAATTCTAAAAATAACCTTTTGACATGGGTGTTAAGAATAAAACCAACCTATATGGAGTGAAGATCCCGACTGGAAATTGTGATGGGTCATGGACATCTGTGACAAAAATTGATTATTTGGACCACAAGGTGGTCAAATTTTTATCTCACAGATTGTAGTGAAATGAATGTGGGGTAGAGAACCTGTGACAAAGTAATTTCAGCAAATAAGTTACCTGTAATGTTAAAGCTGAAGATTTCCTTCCTCATATCTTCATAGCTTCATTGTGCTGGTGATCATGGTGATACTAGGGATGGGGATGGCATCTTCACAGGTCACTGTTGATCTAAGATAACAGCTCATGTTGATCTAGAGCCTATTCACAGATCATATAGAATTGTAATCAGCAGTGGTAAGGCTGTGGACAGATCAATCACTCACTCAACAAGCATTTAGTAAACTCCTACACTAGGGATACACATATAAAATTAAATAGTCCCTTATCTTAAGATGCTAGATTCTGTCTACAGAGGCATCTCTAAATTGGACTGATTTACCCCACACTTCCCATTAGCCCTGGAAAGGGCATCTTGGCTGTAGTCATTAAGCCTACATGAAAAATAGGTCTGGAGATGGGAGGGAGGAAAGGAGAGAATTTGATATTCAAAGTTTTAAAAACAAATGTTAAACTTGATGTGTACATGTAACTGGGGAATGTTAAATACTAAATGAATACAAAAAATAAATAAAAGGTCATTGGTAACTTAAAAAAAGAGAAAAATAGGTCTGTGTTGCCGCCTCTATCCATTTATGGAAAAGAGAAGAAATATCATTTGTATTCATCATCAAAATTTTGATGCCACTCAACACTAGGAAGGGAGCAAAAAATAGAGAACATTTTGCTTATTGCTGAATGTGCTATTTTAAGGACATTGAAAAAAACCTTCTTTCTCCTTTCTTCTCCATATTCCCAGTGGAAAGACTCATTCTGACATTGTCAAAATAATCAAAAGATCCAATCTCTATCGCAACAGAAAACAAATGTTATTAGCCATGCCCTCTGGAGAGATGACAGTGCAGGAATATGAGGAATCTCAGTCATGGGCCATAGCCTTCAGCATTTAGTTTAATCTTTTTACCAGTACACATATTTCCATGAAGCCATGGCTGCCCACTGAGTGAAACAGACTACTTTGGTTCACAGGGGATGGTTCCCATCTGGTGAGCTAAGACCTTGGCTAATTTTTTTTTAACTTGCTCCCAGGGATATCTATGAAAGGCTTGAAATTTCAAGACTCTCACAATATTATACTTTGATGAGTTTTTAAAAAATTCATTGTTTCTCCTGCAGCACATTATCTTTTATCAGTATCCCAGCAGCTGTCTGTAAAGTTAATAACTTTGTCCCATGTGTTTCAATTGTCTTCTCAAGTATATGATTACCATCAGTTTCCACTTTGATAAATGATATTTACCAGTGGCATCTATTTTTAAAAGAATAATATTTACTTTAGAAAAGCCTCTCTTCCTTTAAGAGACAATGTTTTTAGGGAGCTTTCTTTACCAACAACAAGAACTTGTTACTTCTTCCACATCTGTGCAGTGTGCTGTGAATAGGAGTTTCCATAAGGTCCCCTACAAGTTCATATTGTTGTTATAGGCAGCCCAGGTGGGAAGGCTGGAGAGTCTGCACATTTCAAGCAAAGGAGTGAGAAGATTGACTCTGACCTGACTTCATGTCAGTTTTTCTTTCACTACTACTTATCTCTATCTACTAGGAAAGGATTGAGGAAGGCAAGGATAGTTCTGATTATAACTTATAGTGTCACAGATCCTCTGAGTTACTCCCCCAATGTGGTACTCACAGTTGTGAATTGAAATGCCAGAGGGTAGCTGCTATTCCCAGGGTTCTAGAGTCCGGACCTCTCAAAATTATAGCTCATAAGTCTCTGCTGATGGGTTTCCCATTAATGAGGTATATAGGATATTCAGGAAGTATTAGCACCTCTGGGGTGAGG
Organism: Phalanger gymnotis; assembly: GCA_028646595.1. Classification (NCBI taxonomy): domain Eukaryota; kingdom Metazoa; phylum Chordata; class Mammalia; order Diprotodontia; family Phalangeridae; genus Phalanger; species Phalanger gymnotis. The sequence continues at coordinate 7,398 of JAQQSZ010015199.1, forward strand.
GCTTGCCAAATCCTTTTCAGGGCTCATCCACTTGGTACACAACTCTCACCTGTGGCCCCAAGAAGCTGTAGCATGTGCAATGAACATATCCCAGTAAAACTGTCTCAGTAGATCGACTAAGCCAGGTTGAGGGCAAATGGGCCTCAAACCTATTGGTGAGTTAGGGGATGTCAACCCCAAGCTTGGGAAACTTTTCCAGTGTAATAGGTAGATGAAAACAATTTGTTGCAAAGGCTACGAAGGTGGTTGAAACAGGCAATATGGAGTTTTTCAAGCCTGATCAGACATCAAAGATGCCAAGGTCAGCCACCACATCGTGGACCATTGCCAGCCATGTTGACTTTTGTCTCATCACTGGACTTCAGTTATTCTACAAGAAAGAGTGAGACTGATATCTTCATACAACTCTGCCTCACTTAAATCCGTCTCATATGCAAGTCAAGACATCACCCTGTGATGTCATTGGTCCTGTTCAAAAATGAAGGACCAACAACAGCAACAACAAGAAAAATCACTAGATATAATTAGCCCTTAGGCTATTACTAAGGCAATTACTAAGATAGTATAGTAACAATAGTAGTAACACATTTCCTCCCTAAACTTCATCCACCCTCTCCACAAATACATGCAGTATCTGTGAGGATATTGGGCAAAAAGAGTATAAAATTACAGTGAGGTATATAAGTAGGGAATATATTTAGTCAAATCAACTCATTCCTCTGGGGCCTTTATGTCCTTTCTCTCTTTGAATTTTCATTCTGTTGGGTGGGTTGTTTAGCTGGATTCACAGGGTCTGCTCCTCTCTGCTGGGCACCTCTCAAATATCAGGACTATTTCTTCTTCGAACCCAAGTCAGCTCCCTTCTCTGATACCAGGGGTCATGCTCCTTGAAACTGCTTTTTTCTTTGAGTAACTTCCTGTGTTCATGTCTGATTGAAGAATGTGTATCTCTCCTACCTTAAATTTCCCACAAGCTCTTTCCCATTTCTTAGCAAATAACCCTGTTTATATGCTCCATAGTCCATGAGAAAGGAAGACAAAATCCTTTCCCCTATTCTGCCTGCCTCTTGCATAGGTACAAGGCTCTTAGCCTTGATTAATTATCTTCTTCCATGGTTTTTGAAAAGTTTATTTTTTCTACACTATTCTGAACTTTTAAGAAGTGATATTGCTCATAATCATCCACCAACCTTCTCTGTAAGATTTTTGCACATTAATTTCTATTATAAAATTGTATTGCTCTTGGATGTCATTCTTCTCATCTTGGAATAGAGAAATAGTATTTACTGTCTAAGGAGATTCGGATATTTACCCAGCTTTCTTATAGTGGTTATAGAAATAAACATACTGATTCTTGTCCTATCTTTTCCATATGTTTCAGTATTGATAGCCTATTTGGATTGATATGCAATTTTTAATTTTTAAGCTTTCAAAAATTTAATAGGCAGCTCATACAGAATAAAAGAAAAATAGTAAGAAATTTTGATTTATCTCTTTATTTTTCTTTTCATTTCTGTTTAACTTGTGGAATAAAACAAGCATTTCTATAACATAGTACAATAAAAAGATGATTATACATGAAACTGCAAATTTACTATACATAACTCGTTATTTCTTTCAAATATACAACAAAGTTATAATGTATTTTTTTTCTTCCTTCCCCTGGCCCTAGAGGTAGCTGCCATTAGACACAAATAGGTGTGTGTATATATGTGTATATGTATATGTATATGTATATGTATATACATATACATATACATATACATACATGTGTATGTATGTATGTGTGTGAAAATTTCTATATATTATTTCTTTTTCTGGATGCAGATAGCATCTTTCTTCCCATATATTTTGTGGTTAATTTGGGTATTTATAATAGACAAAATAACTTATTTGCTCAAAGTCGTTCTTAAAACAATATCATTGTAACTGCATATGATGTTCTTGTCATTCTCATTTCACTCTTCATTATTTTTGTGCAAGTTTTTCCATGTTTATTTTTTTCTAAATCAACCAGGTCATCATTTCTTATAGCACAGTAATATATTGCATCACAGTCATATACCATAACTTCTTCAGCCATTCCCCACTGATGGCATCTCTGCAATTTCCAGTTCTTTGCTACCACAAAAAGAGCTGCTATAAATGTTGTAGAATATATGGGATCTTTTTCTTTTTCCCTAATTTTTTTTTTGGAAATAGACCAAGTAGTGGTATTACTGAGTCAAAGGGTATAGATAGTTTGATAACTGTTTGGACATAATTCCACATTGCTCTCCAAAATGATTGGATCATTTCACAATTTCACTAAAATGAATTAGTGTCCCAATTTTTCCATATCCCCTCCAACATTTGTCTCTTTCTCTTTCTATTATTTTAGTCAATCTGGTAGGTATAAACCAATATCTCAAGGTTATTTTAATCTGCATTTCTCTAATCAATAATGATTTGAAGCATAATTTCATATAACTGTAAATTGTGTTGATTTCCCCATTGGAAAATTGCCTGTTTATATCCTTTGACCATTTATCAATTAAAGAATGATTTGTATTCTTATATGCAAATATTGTATATTTATATGTGCTTCATACCCTATGGTACCTTTTTAAAAAATGAAAATGTACTTAGCTTGTTTATCTCTTTTAATTGTATCTATTTTAGCCATAACTTTGTCTGAGATCATAATTGCTACCTGTGCCTTTTTTGTGTCAGCTGAAGCATAATAAATTCTTCAACCCTCCATTTTAACTCTGTTTCTTTCTGTTTTAAATGTGTTTCTTATAAATGACATATTGTTGGATTCTGCTTTTTAATCCATTCTGCCACCTGTTTCCATTTTATAGGTTAAGTTCATCTCATTCACATTCAAAGTTATAATTGCTATTTGTGAATTTCCTTCCATTGTATTTTTACTCACTATTTTCCTTCTCAGCCTCTCTTTTTACCCTATCCCTATTACCTTATCTTCTCCCCTTACCTTTTTATTCCTCATTTTACCCTCCCTTCTAAAAGCCCCTCCTTTATCTATTTACCCCACCCTCCTATTCTTAATGATCACATCCTTTTAAAAGTCTCTCTCCAACTCTATCACTCAGTTTTCTCGCCTCTAGAAATTCAGAAGACTTCTAAATCTTTACAGATATATACATTATTTCCTCTTCAACCCAGATGAGATTAAACTTCCAGTATTACCAGCCCTCCACTCCCACATGCTTCTTTTATGTTAGTTCTTCCTTTCATGCCCATTTTTATGAGAAAATTTCTCCTTTTAACCTTTTACTACCAGATTTTTTAGAATCACCTCATCATACACAACACAGCCCCAACCTTTCTTTCAAACCACTTTAGTAATGATAATAGTTTTAAGAATACTATTATTGGGGCAGAGCCAAGATGGCGGCTGGAAAGCAGGGACTAGCGAGAGCTCCTCACCAACTCCCTCCAAAAATGTACAAAAAAAATGGGTCTGAACCAATTCTAGAACTGCAGAACCCATAAAATAGCAGAGGGAAGCAGGGCTCCAGCCCAGGACAGCCTGCATGGTTGCTGGGTGAGGTCTATCGCGCATGGAGCTGGGAGCGGAGTGGAGCAGAGCCCAGTGTGGGCCACACAGAACAACCAGACCAGGAGCCAGGCAGAATGGGCCCTAGCACCCTGAATCATTGAGCTGCAGCAGTTACCAGACTTCTCAATCCACAAACACCAAAGACAACAGAGAAGGTTAGTGGGAAAAGCTGCTGGGGACAGGTGATAGAGTTCATGGTTCAGCCACCGCCCCAGGGGCAGCGGAGGTGGGGCAGCTACAGAACTACAGCTGTAGTTGCTTCCTGCCCCAGGCCCAAATGGTGGGAGGAATTAAGTATTGGATCAGAGCAGGAGTGCAGAGCCTACTAAAGATCTGAGTCCAGTCCAGGTTGGGGGTTATTGGGGAAGGAAGAG
>JAQQSZ010015200.1:0-11336 GCA_028646595.1 Phalanger gymnotis
TGATTTGATGAGAAATCAAGATTTTAGAAAACAGAACCAAAGGAATGAAAAAAAATGGAAGACCATGTGAAATACTTGCTTCAAAAAACCACTGACCTGGAAAAAAGATCGAGGAGAGATAATTGAAAAAATTATTGGACTACTCGAAAGCCATGATAAAAAAAGAGGCTAGATATCATCTTTCCAGAAATTATCAAGGAGAACTGCCCTGATATTCTAGAGCCACAGGGCAAAATAGAAATTGAAAGAATCCACCAATCACCTCTTCAAAAAAAAATCCAAAAATAAAACTCCTAGGGATATTTCACCAAATTCCAGAGCTCCCAGATCAAAGAGAAAATACAGCAAACAGCCAAAAAGAAAAAAAAAATGAGTATTGTGGAAACACAATCAGAAAAAACACAAGATCTGCCAGGTTCTACATTAAATGATCAAAGAGCTTGGAATACGATATTCCAGAGGTCGATGGAGCTAGGATTAAAACCAAGAATCACCAACCCAACACAAGTGAGTATCATGCTCCAAGGCAAAATATGGTTTTTCAATAAAATAGAGGACTTTCAAGCATTCTCAGTGAAAAGACCAGAGCTGAATTGAAAATCTGACTTTCAAACACAAGAATCAAGAGAAGCATGAAAAGGTAAACATGAAAGAGAAATCATAAGGGACTTACTAAAGTTGAACTGTTTTGTTTACATTCCTACATTGAAAGATGATGTGTATGATTAATGAGACCTCAGTACTAAGGTAGCTGAAGAGAACACACACACACACACACACACACACATATAGACAAAGGGCACAGAGTCAGTTGAATATGAAGGGATGATATCTTAAAAAAATAAAATCAAATTAAGGGATGAGAGGGGAATATATTGAAAGAGGGAGAAAGGGAGAGATAGAATGGGGTAAATTATCTCACATTAAAGTGGCAAGAAAAAGGAGGTCTATAGGAAAGGAAGAGGGCACAGGTGAAGGGGAATGAGTGAATCTTGTTCTCATCAAAATTGACCTGAGTAAGGAATAACATACACACTCAGTTGGGTATCTTATCTCACCAGAAAGAAGGAGGCAGAAGATAAAAAATTGGAGATGATAGAAAGGAGGGCAGATAGGGGGAGGAAGTAATCAAAAACATACATTTTTGAAAACGGACAGGGTCAAGAGAGAAAATTAAATAAGGGGGGATAGTTTAGAAAGGAGCAAAATATAGTTATTGTTTCACAACATGAGTATTGTGGAAAGGTTTTACATATTGATATGCATGTGATCTATGTTGAATTGCTTGCCTTCTTAGGGAGGGTGGGTGGGGAGGGAAGAGGGGAGAGAATTTGGAACTCAAGGTTTTAAAAACAGATGTTCAAAAAAAAGTTTTTGCATGCAACTAGGAAATAAGATACACAGGCAATGGGGCATAGAAATTTATCTTGCAAGATGAAGAAAGTAAGTGAAAAGGGGATGGGAGGGGAGAAGGGTGACAGAAGGGAGGACTGACTGGGGAATGGGATAACCCGTTATGCCATATGCCATATTGGAGTGGGCGGGAGGGTAGAAATGGGGAGAAAGTTTGTAATTCAATCTTTTGTGAAAATCAATGCTGAAAAATAAATATGTTAAGTAAATTAAATAAATAAATTTTAAAAAAAAGAAAATCCATATTTTGCCTTGGAGCTTTATACTCAGTTTTACTGAGTAGCAGATTCTTGGTTTTAATCCTAACTGTTTTGAACCCTGGAACATCATATTCCAAGCCCTTTGATTACTTAATGTAAAACCTGCTAGATCTTTGGTTATTCTCATTTTGTTTCCACAATACTCAAATTGTTTCTTTCTGGATGCTTGCAGTATTTTCTCCTTGACCTGGGAATTCTGATATTTGTACACAATGTTCCCAGGAGTTCCTTTTTTGGGTTCTTTTTAAAAAAGTGATTGGTACATTATTTTAATTTCTCTTTTACCCCCTGGCTCTAGAATATTAGGCCAATTTTCCCTGATAATTTCTTGAAAGTTGGTATCTAGGCTCTTTTTTATCATGGCTTTCAGGTAGTACAATCATATTTAAATTATCTCTCCTGGATCTATTTTCCAGGTCAGTGGTTTTTCCAATGAGATATTTCACATCATCTTCCATTTTTTGCATTCCTTTGGTTCTGTTTTATAAAATCTTGATTTCTCACAAAGTCACTGGCTTCCACTTGCTCCAATCTAATTTTTAAGGTGGCATTTTCTTTAGTGGTCTTTTGGACCTCCTTATCAATTTGGCTAATTCTGCCTTTCAAGGCATTTTTCTCCTTATCGGCTTTTTGGAGCTTTTTGCCATTTGAGTTAGTGTATTTTTTAAGGTGTTATTTTCTCCGGTATTTTTTGGGTGTCCTTCAGCAAGTAATTGTCTTGTTTGTCATGATTTTCTTTCATCACTCTCATTTCTACTCCCAATTTTTCCTCTACTTCTCTTACTTGCTTTTTGAATTCCTTTTTGAGCTCCTCCATTGCCTGACACAAATTCATATTTGCCTTGGATGCTTTTGATGTAGGCTCTTTGATTTTGTTGACTTCTTCTGGCTGTATGTTTTGATCTTCTTTGTCACCAAAAAAAGATTCCAAAGTCTGAATCTGAGTCCATTTTCAATGCCCGTTCTCCTTTTCTACGGAAGATAATAAGAGGAACACAAGTGGAACAAAATGAAATCAAAGAGAGACATGCCCTAATATGTTTTTCAAGCTCCTCAAAAGGTGCTTAAATCGAGAACAAGGGGAAACCTGTCAATCGGTAACCCACCTGTCTAGTATTCCAGAAATTGGAGGGCTTTCAGATTTTTTCTGAAAGCAAACTATGTAAAGTTATTATTGTTTTTGATGTTGTTGTTTGACAATGGTATTGAAAAGGGGAGGAGAAATGGAAATTGCATTTATTAAATGCCTATTATATATAGGCACTGTGCTAAGCTATTGCTTTCTAAATATCATTTTATCTTCCCAGGATCCCTGGGATGTTGTTGTTTGTCCTTCATTTGTTTTGTTTTGTTTTTCTTCAAAGAGGACCAATGTTATTATAGGTGATGACTTGCATGTGAAGTAGATGTAAATGAGGTTGAGTTATTCAAATTCATTGACCTCACTCTCTCTGAAGCCCAGTGGCAGGAGAAAAATCAAGATGACTGGTGGTGTCTTGGGATGCAGCAGATAACCTTAGTATTTCTCATATTTGAGCAAGTCCCTATCTTCTTCAGCCTCTGCATGAAAAAAAAAATTCTTCCCATCTGCCCATTCTATTGCGAGAAGTCTTCACATGCTTGAGGAAGACATCTACCTAGATCACCAATGTGTCTGTTGCTCAACCTTAACTTGGGTTAGCGAATCTGCCAAGACAATTTTACCAAGGTGCAGCTGCTGAGCATGCTACTGCTTCTTGAAGGCACGAATGAGAATTGGCTGTGAGGTGGATAAACATCCCTGAAAAGCACTAGTCAAGCCCTCACACCTGAGATGGTAGTGTTCCTGAACATCTCCTACACTCCACCCTGGAATGGAAGTTATCATTATCCCAATTTTGGAGGTGAAGAAACTGAGACAGACAGACGTTAAATGACTTTCTTGAAGTTACACAGTTAGGAAGTCCCTAAAGTCATATTTAAACTCAGGTCTTCCTGATTCTAGGACCAATATTCTGTTTAACTCATTACCCAGACCCCCTTGATGGGAGTTGGTGCATAGAAGAAGGGGGTGGGGATGCCAAACAAGCAAGATACGGGAATTAATGGACAAGTATACTAAAGTTTGTGATTTAATTGATGGATGGAGAAGATTAGAAATGGGAGTCAGAGCAGTGACTTCAATGGAGATGTTAAATTCTCTCATGGTCAGTACACCATTAGGCATTGCTATTCATTAGTAATAGGAGCAAACACTGGTCAACAAGAAACAATCCCATAGCCGGCCAGAAACCATTTGAGTTACAGATATGAGGATATGGTAAGTCAAGGTTTCATTGACTTTCTCTTCTATGCTTTTTTTTCCCCTAAGAATAGAGCATCCCTCTTTATCTGTCTATATCCCTTACATCATCCACTCCTTAATGAGGAAATGGATGGAGGAGAAGCCAGTTGTGGTATTCCAGATTCTCATCCTCATACTTGTGGCAGTTGACTTTAACTGCTTTTAAAATTACATTTTAAATATTGTCTTGGTATGTTTGTTCATATATTTTAAGTTGCAAATATTTTTTGAGTTGTACCACTTCTGCTTATTTGAATTCCAGTAGTGATATTTAGGAAGCCTGAAAGAACAAAATCCCATGAAAGAAGTACATTTAAACTATTAGGGATAATTCCCCTGCAGTAGATGTTAGAGCTGCCAGAGCTTCCAGGACAAAGGGTTCAAGAGACCAAGCATGATTTGAAGTGATAGTTTATTTAAGGGAGAAGGAGTACAGTACTAAGAACTAGAAATGTCTAACATGCATGAGTCCAGTAGTCTTTAGGGTAATGGTATAGACAAACAATGAGGCAGCCATAATTTCCTTCTTTTGCTGTGAAACCTGTGCTGAACTTAAAAAGGAAAACCCTTCCTTTGAATAATAAGTGCTATAAATGAATTCCTGAAAATACACATGCACACATGCACACATGCACACACACCAGAAGAGGAAGGGAAGCATTTGGTAAAAGCATACCCAGTAGGTCCTTGGAAGAGGTGAATAACTGACAGTGAAGCTTACCAGAACCATCTGGAGGTTATGATAATACACCTAAGATACTCTTTACACCCCAGAGCATGCTGCTACTTCTCCCTACAGAGTTCTATAGAAAACCTTGAGGAGTTGAAGGGTCATCTAATAATATTGCTCATGACCCACCCAACCTTGATTATGTCAGGAAGTTTCTACGAATGACTGGTTCCACATTGACAAGGGCTTCTGTGTCTACTAATAGACTCTATTATTGAATCCCATTGTTAGACTGCTGATTAGTCTTCCTCCTTTTGGAAGCTCATGTATCATAACATGCACAGGGGTAGAGAACCTGCAGCCTCAAGGTTGCATGTGACCCTCTAGATTCTCGAGAGCATCCCTTTAATTGAATCCAAACTTCTTGGAACAAATCCCCTTAATAAAAAGGATCCATTATTAAGGAAATTTGTTCTTGGAAGTTTGTATTCAATTAAAGGGCCACAACTGAGCATCAAGAGGGCCACATGTGGCCTCAAGGCTGCAGATGCCTACCCCTGACCTACACCATTTAGTATCCATATTAAATGAACCATAACAGACAGAAGAAATATAGGTACCATGTATTCATGCCCACATGGCAGCGAAGTGGTGAGCTAATGCAGAAAGTGGTAGGTGTTCAATTGTTACTGCAAGTGCTACTGTACCATTCAGAAATTTGTAGCATTTATTTGTTTACTATGAAAATTTTACTAGATACCTGAGACCTGAAAGGAAGTACATCTATTTGATTCTTTTGTATGTACACAGAGTTCTGGTTTAGCAATCAGTTTAAAAGCTTTTCACTACCTCACTGTAAACTGTCTGGAAACAAATGATATCTAAGTTGGAGAGGGAAAAGTATTCTAACACATATTTCTGAAAGCTGACTCACCATGTCTGCAAATGTGCATTGTACATGGTTTATGTCTAAGGAGTGGGCTGTAATTGGCCAGTCTTCTTCTACACTAGTACTACAACAATAAGTCTTTGACATATTTAGCATTTTTCCTCTTCAAATTTTATATCTTCTTCCATTTATGGACCCAATGAGTAAGACTCACAAGATAAGAACAATTTTATTCAAGCTAATTTAAGTTGGCTATCAATCCTCATATGGAACTGAAAATTTTCTGACAGAGTCTTAATCCTTACTCTGTTCTCTTTGTCCGCTTTTGTACATACCTCTTCTCATTGTACCATAATCTCTGTCTTATGACATTTGTTAATATTGACCTATCCACAATAGATATCCCTTAATAAATTTTTAGGGGTCACTACTGAGAGAGATTAGACAGTTGCATTGTTTTTGAGACACTAATTTTTTAGCTCACCTTCTCTCTTTCAGTATTTTTTTTCCTGTCTTGTGAACTTTCTTGTAGAAATCTTATAAAATCCTTAGCAAGTGCCTGGAACAGAGATGGTGCTTAACAAATCTTGTTCTTTTTTTTTTTTTTAAGTAACTCTAGAACATACGCATCAAACTGATCCACTTTGGTTAACTGACTATGAGGAACATTTTTAGAACTCATCAATTTGTTGATGTCACATAGACCAATCTGCACTCTAGAACATTAATGAAAAACAACTACCTATCTCATTATTTTAATGTTTCGAGGACACTTTGGCACAACTCTAGTTCCCAGTAAAGCCAAGGTACAAATAAATGCAAAGACAGTAAGTTCAGACATAATTTTCTCGTGAATATGTCCTTGTAAGCTGACTTCAAAGCACATGTTGAAGTCTAATCACATTAGTAAAGGAGCCAAAATTAGTAAAGAATTAAAAAATATATACATAAATTTTATTCATTAGTCAAGTTTGATTGGCTTTTTGCCTTCAGAAATGATAACCAGAGCAAGCTTAATTGGTAGTCTGAACCCCCCTTTGAAGATACCATGCACTAGAAATAAATAATTATTACAATATTATTATTATTTAGGTCCATTTTCTCCAATTATTTAAAATGAATGGATTGAAATCTAAATTCACTATCAGAAAGTTCTTTCCATAATTTTGTCAGGTGAGTACACTTTATTACTAAATATTTACATATGTTCTCCAGTTTGTACTTAGAAAGTTGTGGGGAGGCACTGAGTAGTTAAAATATTTACTCAGCCAAACAGCTAGAGTATATTGGAGACAGGTTTCAGACTCTTTGTTCTGCTCTCAAGCCTAGCAAAGAAGTTTTTTTTTTTTTTTAGTTGAGTCACCTAGGTGATACAATGGATAGAGTCCTGGGCTCAAATTCAAAAAGTCCTGAGTTGAAATTTGGCTTCAAAGACTTATTAGATTGTGATTCTGGGCAATTTATGTAATCTCTGTTTGCCTCAGTTTTATTCAGCTGTAAAATATGGATCATAATAGCACCTGTCTCCTAGACCGTTGGTGGAGAACAAAATAAGTTATCTATTAAGTACTTAGCACAGTGCCTGGCACATAGTAAATGCTATATAAATGCTAGCTATTATAATTATATCTTGAGTGAGAAGATAAAATTTAGCAAAAATCTGAAGTATAACTAACACCAATTTAAGACATTTTGAAAATGCATCCAGGATTTTTACCTAGACTGCTCCATGAGAATTAATTTCAAGTTTTGACAGAAGCTCTTATCTTATTTTTAATAGAAAAAAGTGCCTTCAAAGGGGGATAGAAGAGAGAAATGGCATTGAGTATTGTGGTATGTGTTATATCCCCTTACAGATTTTGAAATACCAGATATTATTCTGGCATATTAGCCATAGCTTCTACCCAATATTCTCCTATGAGGAGAAAACTAGATAGGTACTGGATATAATGTTGCTGAGGTTTCATGATGACCACCTAGTGAAACTACAATATGATTAATATATAATAGACATAATTTAAGTACAACTAACTCTTTTTTTGTTTGATTTTTGCAGTGGGGAATGTCAGGGCAATTGGGGTTAAGTTACTTGCCCAAGGTCACACAGTAAGTGTGTCAAGTGTCTGAGGATAGATTTGAACTCAGGTCTTCCTGACTCCAGGGCTGGTGCTCTACTCACTGTGCCACATAGCTGCCCCAAGTACAACCAAATCTTATGGAACAATTACAAAGATGTTGAGCTCCTCAGGCATTTTCTCCTTGCAAACTATCTCCACGTTAACTTCAATACACAGGATGATCTGATATCACAGAACTTGAATTGAAAGGGATCATAGAGACCATGCAGTCCAATTCCTACATGAAACCATGTTCCACCAAAACATTCCAAATAAGGGGTAATATTTGTAAAGACCAACGTCTATGTAATGTCTTAGGAATCAGGGGAAACTATTATCTTTTGGGGTAGCCAATAACAATTTTGAACAAGTCAAATTTTCAGGAAGTTTGTTTTGTTTAGTTTTTCCCTGGTATCTAAATTGAATTTGCTTCTTTAAAAATTCCACTTAGTGCTTGGATTCTATCTTCCATATTACAATCCCTCAAACACTTAAACATAGCTATCATTTTATCCTGGTTTCCTCTACGAAAAATATCCCTAGTTTCTTCAACAATTTCCTGTACAACATTGACTTACGGTACTTTATTCTACTGTCTTCCCCTGGACTTTCTCCACTTATCACTCTTAAACTCAGGTGCCTAGAAGCAAATGTCATGCTCCAGACAAAGTCTGATGAAGGAAGAGTCATTCTTTCTTCTTGAAAGCAATGCCTCTGTTAATGCAACCAAAGGCTGGTGTATTAGTTTTTTAGTTTGTTTTTTTTTTTTGGCTGTGATATCACAGTGCTGATTAATATGCTGTCCACTAAAACTCAAAAATCATGTTGTTTTTGAGAATTGCCATCAAAACATAACTTCCCCATGTTTATCGTGTGAAAATGATTTTTGGGGAGCAGCCAAGATGGAAGAGTAAAAGCAGGGATTTGCCAGAGCTCCCCTGCAAAGAGCTCAAAATACCTGTAAAAATGATTCTAAACAGATTCTAGAGCAACAGAACCCATAAAAAGACAGAATGAAACAAATTTCCAGCCTAAGACAACACCAATGGTTGACAGGATAGGTTTGTTGTACCTTGCTGGGAGAAAAATGCTGTCCAATGTGGTTGCCAGAATAGACCAGGTCCCAGCAAACATAGAGCAGGCCTCAGGGGACTGAATCACAAATAGCTGAGATATTTTCCAGACTTCTCACCCTACAAATGCCAAAGACAAATTAGAAAGTAAGTGGTAAAGGTCTGTCCAACCCGAGAAAGAGAAGCACAGACAAGCCCCAAACCCAATTCAGCCCTGAGGTGGCAGCAGCAACAGTGGCAGCAGCAGCAACAGGGGTAGTGGTTGTGGCAACAACTGCTTCCAGAGCTCTCAGTTCACAGACAGTAAGGGGATCAAACAACTGATCAGAAAGAGACTATAGGGGTGTCTGCTAGCAATGAGGGAGGATCCTGGTGCTTTGCCCATACTCAAATCTGAATGGCAGTGCTGGGGCAAAGAGGAGCACTGGGACAGCAAAGGTTGTACCAGCAGTGGTACAGAACCCTTCTCACAGTTCTGGGCAGAAAATAGTACTTGTGGTCACTCACAGACCAGAGCATAGGCAATTAAAGGAGAAAACACCTCTCCTTTGATCATACCTTGAACAACTGAAAATTTATAGGGTCCTAGAAATGCCTCTGAAAACAGCTACACAAAACCCCTGAAGCTTGGGACACTATGTCCTCTGAGTGGAAGCAGAGACATGCCTTAACAAAGGGGTAAAATATCAAGTAATTGTCTGGGGAAATGAGCAAACAACAGAAAAAAAACCCAGAATATAGAATCTTATTTTGGCGACAAGAAAGATAAAAAAAAAAAACAACCAGAAAAAGACAACAAAGTCGAAGAGCTTACATCCAAAGCCTCTAAAAATATGAAATGGTCTCAGGACATGAGAGAGCTCAAAAATGATTTTGAAAATCAAGTAAGAGAAGTAGAAGAAATAATGGGAAGAGAAATGAGTGATGCAAGCAAATCATGAAAAACGAGTCAACAGCTTGTTAAGGAGACACCCCAAAATACTGAAGAAAATCACAGTTTAAAAAATAGACTACAGTAAATGGCAAAAAGGTCAGAAAGGACAATTGAGGAGAAGAATGCCTTAAAAAATAGAATCAGCCAAATGGAAAAGGAGATCCAAAATCTCCCTGAAGAAAATAATTCTCTAAATATTAGAATGAAACAAATGGAAGGTAATGACTCTATGAGAAATCAAGAAATTATAAAACAAAACCAAAAGAATGAAACAATAGAGGGTAACATGAAATATCTCATTGGAAAAAAATGACCTGAAAAATACATCCAGGAGAGGAAATGAAAAATTATTAGACTACCTGAAAGCCATGATCAAAAAGTTATCTAGACATCATCTTTCAAGAAATAATCAACGAAAACTGCCTTTGTATTCTAGAACCAGAGGGTAAAATATAAATTGAAAGATTCCACTGAGCACTTCCTGAAGGAGATCCTGAAAGGAAAACTCCTAGGAATATTATAGCCAAATACCAGAATTCTCAGGTCAAGGACAAAATATTGCAAGGCACATATTTAACAGCTTCTACATTAAGGGATCAGAGGATTTGGAATATGCATTCTAAAGGTCAAAGGAGCTAGGATTGCTACCAAGTTTCACCTACAAAGAAAAACTGAGTGTAGTCCTTCAGGGGGAAAAATAGGCATTCAATGAGACAGGGGACTTTCAAGGATTTTTGATGAAAAGACCAGAGACAAATAGAAAATTTTACTTTCAAATAAGAGAGTCAAGAGAAACACGAAAAGGTTCACAGGAAAGGGATATCACGAGGAACTTATTAAAGTTGAACTGTTTACATTCCCGCACATAAAGATGATATTTGCAACTCATCAGACCTTTCTCAGTATTAGGGTAGTTGGAGAGAATATTATATTGACAGAGTGCACAGGGTGAGTTGAATATGAAGTGATGTTGCCAAAAAATGATATTGTGAGGTGAGAGAAGAATGGCCTGGGAGGAGAAGGGAAGAGGTATAATGGGGTAAATAATTTCACATAAAAGAAGGAAGAAAAAGCTTTTATAGTGAGGGGAAGAGGGGGGAGCTGAGAGAGAATGAGTGAACCTTACTCTCATCTGATTTGGCTTAAGGAGGGAACAATATGTACAATCGGTTGCATGTGGAAATCTATTTTACCCTACAGGAACGTAGAGGGAAATAAGATAAAAGAGGGGGGAGTAATAGAAGGGAGGGCAGATTAGGGGGAGGGGGTTGTCAGAAGCACACATTTTTGGGGAAGGACAGTGTGAGACAATAGAATAAATGAGGGGGGGGAAGGATGGAGGGAAATACAGTCTTTCACAACATGACTATCATGGAAGTGTTTTGCATGACTACATGTGTATAACCTGTATCAAATTGCTTTCCTTCTCAGTGAAGGTGAGTGGGCAGGGAGGAAGGAAGAGAATTTGCAACTCAAAGTTATAAAAAAAAACTAATATTAAAATGTGTTTTTACATGCAACTGGGAAATAAGACATACAGGCTACAGAGTAGAGAAATCTGACTTACAGGAAAATAGAAAGAGAAGGAAATGAGAGGGTGGTGGTGGTGGTAGAAGGGAGGACAGATTGGGGCAAACAGACAATCAGAAAGCATGCC
>JAQQSZ010015201.1:0-11336 GCA_028646595.1 Phalanger gymnotis
CCCTATTTTAAGCTTCTTAACCACCCAGTCAAATGCTTATCTTCTTCACACTCATTATTTTAAATGGTAGCCTGGATCTGAAAGCTAAAGTTGGTATGGTAAAAAAAAATGAACCCCCTTCTCGGCCTTAGACTTTGAGGAAAATGGACAGAAATCCTTCCTCATCCAATCAATGAAATGGTGACATTTCCAAAAAGCAGAGATATAGCCACAAATAGCATGGGTCGGGGGGAGGGGAAACCACTGCACATTCCTTTTTGAGAGGAACCTGAAATGGGAACAGAGAGAACCATTCACCCCAACCTAAAAAAAGAAGCCCTTTTAATTCAACATTACTGCCAAGTGATACATAACAAATAACCATGCAGATACTTCAGTGTGTCTATGATGTCCCCATTGTAGGTATTCCCTCCAACGGTATAGATCTCAAGCTATCCAAGCCAACTTCTCAAGTGACTCTTGGTCAGGAAGCTCCTCCCACAGATTTTCCCCAAGATTCCCTCCAATGTGCCAGCCCTTTCTTATACCTCCCTATTCCCCCTCTTTGGTATAAGGAGAACACACAAGCTGCCCACCTGTTTATCCCTAGCTCTCCCTATGACTAGTCCATCTCATCTTCTCAAGTATAAAGCTCTTTGATGAGGCATACCATAGGATCGTAGTTCTAGAGATGAAAGGGAGTGAAGAGTGAACCTAGATTTCTAATCTTTGAAATGAAATTTCTAAAACCTAAGGTGGCAAGCCTGGGTGACCAGGAGGATAGTGGTATCCTTAATAGTAATAGGAGAAACTTAGGAAGAGAGGAGTGTTTGAAGGGAAAGATGACAAGCTCAGTTTTAGCCTTTTTGAGTTTAAGATGTTTATTGGGCATCCAGTTTAAGAAGTCCAATAGGCAGTTAAGGGTGTTGAGACTAGAGGTCAGGAGAAAAGTCAGGGCTGGAATAATAGATCTGACAATCATCTGCATGGAGATGATGATTAAATCCATGGGAAATGATGAGGTTACCAATACAAACAGTTTAGAGGGAAAAGACTAGAAAGTCCAGCACTGAGCCTTAAGGAGACATTCCACAGCCTGGATGATGATGGCTCAAGCATGCAGTAACTGTCCATGTGGCTGTTATATACCTTACTCTGGTCAATTCACTCTCAGTCCTCTCTAAGACAGTAAGTTGCAGAGATGGTAATTTGTCTTAGAAGAGGGAGTTTTCTCATTTGTGACTTCTCTATATTGAGAAATCTCAGGTCCAATCCAAGTTCCTATCCCAGCATCTAACCTATAGGTTTGATTTCCAAACCCCCAGTGTCAAAATACTTCAATGACTGCCTACACCTTCAAGTTCTGTTTCAACTTTTCTGTTTTTATGTTTCAACGACTTTTATGTTTCTGAAAAAAATGAGTTCTTTTAACAGCATCATCAGTAACTTTCCACTTAGTAAAGGTGGGGGAAGGGTGGCCTGTGAAAGAGATTGTGAGGACAAATGGGTACAAAAAAGGTTGAGAAGAGAATCATAGTTTCTCACATACATGAAAGGAATTGTCCCCAGGGGTTCTCAAGAATTTACAACTTTTTTGTTGTTGTCATATACCAGCTTTCTAGTGAAAACAGCCAGTGTTAAGCACAAATGAGCCCACTGTATTTATGAATAACTGGCATTCTTAGCCTGGAGATAGGCCAATTACCCTGGGACCAAATTCCTGTTTACTTTGTAGTAAATGTGGGAGATATGCAGCCTGCCAGTGGCTGTTAAGGGGATAAAAATCCAGTAAGAATCTGTCACAAGGAGGAAATCACAAAGAAAATTAATTTGTTAACTTCAAGGACAAAGATTAAACATTGTGCAGTGATGCTCAAACAGGCAGCCTTCTCTGAAAAAAAAAGGAGAATCTGGGCAATGTTTGCTTATTTTGCATTCTCTTTTAAGAGTTTGGTGACATTAATAGTCAAAGATTTGCATGTCTTTTTAAAAATACTCTCTTATCTTCATAATACACTTTAAAATTGAGAAGGGGAGAAGAAAGAGAAGGAAGGAGAGAGGAGGAGAGAGTTAGTTTGGTTTTTTTTCCATCTGGCACATGTAGAAATTGTTTCATTTTTTTTCTTTAGTTCTCATCTGGCCTGTTTAGTACAAAGTAAACTCAAGTCAAAGTTACTGGCAACACAATAATTTGATGCCAAGTTATTTGACATATATTATACATTGCAGTCATGGCATGTTATACATTTAACAACATTAATAATCTACTTACTTCTTTTTGAATGGATCATTACAGTGGTCTCTTTTGAGGGTGAAACTTTTCCTAATCTTCCTTAATCTTAGTGCCTTCCTTATGAGATTATCCCCAATTTATCCTACATATATGTTGGATTTCAATGGAAGCACTGCAGTGTTGCTAGATTGAATCTACCAGTATCATGTCATCTGCAAACAAGGGCGTCTCAAGAACCTCATCAGCTATAGGGAATTTCTTTTCTATTTGGAACCACTGAACACCACTATCTCAGATGAACCTAAATTATAGGTAATGCATATGGCAAGAGTCCTAGCGCCACACGGACAACCATGTCGTTTTGGAAGAATCAGAAGATCATTATCGTTTGGGTAGGTCTTCTCTAGAGGAATTATGGGGAAACATGAACAATAATGGAATTGGAAGAGGTATTAATGGATTGCAGTATGTACTTGTGAAGACAGTAACCACATTGAGCAAATGAAATAATACTTATAAAGCACTAAATATTTGTATAGTGCCTGGTACATCGTAGGTGCTTAGTACATATTTGTTCCGTTCTTTCCCCCCCTCCCCATTGATGAGATAATGGATCTAAGTATCCCCCACCCCAATGAAATTGTAAGCATCTAGAAAGTAGACATCACATTTTTACATTTCTTTTATATGACTCTCAGTACATAAACACAGTGTTTACTATGCACACACATGACATGAACTTAATAAACACTTGTCGAATGAACGCCAGTAGTATTTGGAACTGGCAGTACTATCAGTTCTGCCTTTCTAGTTCCTGCTCAAACATCTAGGAGGAAATAATAGTAATTTGAAGATAAAGGTTTATCAAAATGCTTAGGGCCAGCATCCAAGTAAAAATCAAAGTAGCTTTCTCAGCTCCCCTGGGCTTATTTCTAGCCCTCCAAAATCACAGCTTCTCTAATCCAAAGGTGGCCAACAACTGCAAATGGGAAATGCAGCCACATACAAATACTCACTACAGAAGATCCTATTTGGGGCAGCTTTTTGGTGGTGATTTACTTTTACATTTTGGTTCACCAAGAAAGTGTATCTATCAATTTGAAATATTTACTTCAAATGCCAAGCCTTTTTCTTTAAGGTAGTCATATGTAGCACTGAAAGGTTGTTATACCTAGCCTAGAAAATAATTAAACCATTTTCCAATGACCTCTACAGAAGTTCATTTCCCTTTTGTAAAATCTTCTCTTAACCAAAGAAGTGCCATCTCACTGTGATAAGGAAGTGACTAGCCTACAGTAACATCCAGGACAATTTCATTATACTCTGCTCTGGTCAGACCACTTTGATGACATTGTATTCAATTCTGGGAACCATTATTTTAGAAAGAAAATTGGCAAACTGGATGGTGTCCAATGGAGGGTGATCAGAATATTAAGGGGACTAGAAACCATTTCATAAAAGGTTTCATCAAAGGATGTTTCAAGAAGCTTAGTACGTAGAAGAAAAGCTAAGGGGAAATAAGAGACCTGTCTTAGTGTAGACAAGAGATTCAATCTATTCTGTTTGGCTTTATGAAACAGAACTTAGAGCAGTTGTGGAAGTTGTAGAGAATCAGATTTTAGCTCAATATAAGGAAATACTTCTGGAACCTATAGACTCAGAGGGCGGGGTGGTGGTGGTCATGGTCCTTATCCTAACTCTTATGTTCATTCATGAGTAAAGTCTTTCAGAGGACAGTTAAATATAGACACTGGTCCTTATCTCAACTTCTATACTCACTGACAAATCTGATCCTAGATATCGTTATCCTCTCTGAGTTCCAGGGGTATCCCTGAGGGGTTGAAGCTATTCTTTCTAACACTATTGATTTGAACTCCCATTCTAATGCATTCTTTCCAATATCAATCACCAGTTATTAGTACTCCACTGTCATTAACCAATTATTCAAAAATAGATTTTACTTAAAGAATATTAACTGAAAAGACACAGCAAAAACCAAAGTACAAAAATACCCCACTCTGACCAAGTCTCTCATTCTCTCATATTCTATCTCAGTCCCTAAGGAAAGTGGGGTCAGACATAAAGTAGCTGCTACAAAGCATTAGATACACCAAGGTTCATTTCCAAAGACAGCATGGCCAGGGGATGAAATGATTCTCTTGGCTTGCAGAAAATGGCATCTTAGCTACCCTGTGGATTTATCATTGCTCTAGGTCAAACATGAGTTGTGCTGGCTCCCCCTGGTCTCAACATCCAGTAAACTGTGGTGTGTACTCTAGTTCCTAGACCTATCAAGATCTCACAAAGCCCTGTATAAACACCTCCACCAGGAGAGCCATAGCAATTCTTGCGTTGCTCCAAGAGGAAAGTCCTCAAGTTTGCCCTGTAGGATTCTTTCATGTGCACACTCAGTTCTGGCTTAGCAACCAATCAAAGAGGGTCCTCTTTGCCACATAGTATGCAGATTAGAAATAATCATAGTTTGCTGCATATACTCTAAAGTACTCATAAAAGATGGTCATAGGGCGCGGGCAGAGGACAAGAGAGGGATCTTTAGAGGTAAAGGTGATGGAATAGGTAGAAAGGAGGGTATAGAAAGGTGTATAGATTTATGGGAATGGGAGGGTAGCAGAGGGATCCTTGGAGGGGGGTAGGCAAGTAGCAGGAGGACAAGGTAGCAGGTGGAAGAAAAGTAGAGGAGGCAGGAAGCATAGGAAACAAGAGATAGGAACAAACATAAAAAACAAAGATCAAGAGTAGAATTAGTTTAGGAAAGTATATGTCTATATATGTATGTATGTATGTATATGTCTACGTATTTATCCAAACTTAATTGTTCCCTTCTGGGGGGAAGGAGAGGGAAAAAATAGAAAAAAGAAAAAAAAGTGCACAGCAGAGAACAAAAGAAAACTTACAAGGAAGCAAAGAAAAGACAGACAGTTCTTAACACAAAGTGTATTATTTATCATACAAGCTTTCTTGAAATGAAAATTTATTGTTACATATGTTGAATCTTCTCTTTTTTTGATAGTGCTTTTTTAATTTAATTTATTTAATATATTTAGTTTTCAGCATTGATTTTCACAAGAGTTTGGATTACAAATTTTCTCCCCATTTCTACCCTCCTGCCCACTCCAAGATGGCGTATATTCTGGTTGCCCTGTTCCCCAGTCAGCCCTCCCTTCTGTCACCCCACTCCTCTCCCATCCCCTTTTCCCTTCTTCTCTTGTAGGGCAAGATAAATTTCTAAGCCCCATTGCCTGTAAATCTTATTTCCTAGTTGCATGCAAAAACAGTCTTTTTGTTTGTTTGTTTTTGAACATGTTTTTAAAACTTCAAGTTCCAAATTCTCTCCCCTCTTCCCCCCACCCACTCTCCCTAAGAAGGCAAGCAATTCAACATAGGCCACATGTGTATCATTATGTAAAACCCTTCCACAATACTCATGTTGTGAAAGTTGAATCTTCTCTTATGTTCTGCTATGCACATGACATACTTTTTTCCCCTTTCTTACTTTGTATTTAAGTTCCAATATTATGATATATTTTTGTTTCTTTTCTCTATTCTGTATTTGTGTTCTGGTGTTTGAGTCTAAAATAAAATATAAATTTTTTTTTAAAAAAATGGTTAGTCCCTTGCTACAATTTCTAACAATTAGAGCTGTCCAAAAAATACAAAGGGCTACTTCAAAGAGGGGTTCCCATAAGTAAAGGTCTTTCCAGTAGAGATTCAATGAACATAATGGTGCTCAATTTGACTTAACAAACATTTATTAAGCAGATACTGTGCACAAAATGCTGTTGGTACAAAAATTTTTAAATGAGCACCTTTCTTTATTTTATTCCAGAACCTTCATTGCCTCCATACCACACTAAAAAGGACATGTTCTTTTATTTAAAAGGCAATGAAGCTGACCCGCCATAAAAGACCTCACAACCAGCATCTCTATTTGATCCAAAATACAATCTAACCCTAGTTACATATTGTAACGACAAGCAAAGTGGGACTTTTTTGTCTTTTGTTTTGTTGTGCTTCTCAGCACTAAGGCAATCAAGGGCCTTTGACTAAATCTTGCCTTTGTTTGTAGGAAGGCCCACACCCTTTTGGTAATTAGGTCTTGAGAGGTGTGAAGCCCTGGAGAGGTATCAAGCTCTCTGACCCTGAAGAAGTGAGCATATACTCTGAGGTTAGCATTTTGTTTGGGTCTCATTCACTGGCAGAGTGTCATGTGATTTGATCAGATGAGAGTCTGGGTAGCCTGTTAAAGAGCCCTCCAGTTTTGAAAAACCCAGATACTGGTGCTTCTCTCTCTGGTAACTATGTATGTAATGTCTTGGTCAGATGGCTAGAAGCCTGTCTGTTGATTTGGGTTATTTTGCTCTGTTTATGTGATTTCTGTTTGTGTTTTCTCTGAAGTTCAGGGTGCTGACTTTGTGAATGATGTATGTATGTTCAATTAAAGTAAGATTGTTAACGCGTTAAAATTGCTTTCCTTAGAAAAGCAGATCAAAGAACCTGTACTGGTAGCCCTTTTGTGTTCTGGTGTTATTGGCCTTACACAGACATAGTAGCAGCTGGTAGCATTGTTATTACACGTATAGGACAAGATAATATCTTAGAGAAAGAAAGGAAAAGCAATGAAGACTATGACTTTGCTTAGGTTGTTGTATGATCAAATAAAGAACACATTTCCCTACTCCAATTCCAGGTTCCACATGTAAGTAACTTATTATTCATCAGCATATGATGGATATACTTATATTTTAACATATAGCACATATTTGATACAGATTAAATAATATATAATATGTATTTTAATAATATATATTTTCCCTTTACTGGAATTAAGATGAAAAAGAAAGGAAAAAAATTATAGTAGTCAAATAAAGACTTCAAGTAAGAAATTAATTTTAGCAGTGACTTTTACTTTTAGAAGTAAAATTCCAAAAGGAAAGAATGGTTGCTTGGTGTCAAGGGGAAGAATGAGCCTATATATTGTGCATAGAAAAAAAAAGGGGGGGAAGTCAATGACAAGAAACTAGAAGAAGAAAGAAAGGGAAGCAATTAGAGTGACATTAAAATGTAACTGCCCAAAAAGAGGACTGGCTTTGCCTTTCGTAGTGTCTCAGGCACAGTGCCTGACACAGAGTGAGCACTTCATAAATGCTTGTTGATTGACTGAATGACAATTAAGCTGTGACACATGGAAAGTAAGATGGGCAATTGACTTAAGGCAACTGGGAAGCAGCAGAATGATCTAAAAGCAAAGGAGGTGCAGGTTAAGATGACTGTTATAGAACCAGGTTCCCCAGAGGAAGCCTCATGAATGTTCTGAGCAGAGAGCGAAGTTTAAAAAGCAAACATGGAAGATTTCTTCCTTCACTTAAAAAAAAACTAATGTAAATAGCAACTGTTACAGAAGAGAGAGAAAAAATTAGTACTTTGTTTCTTTAAGGATGTGAAATTTTATTGATAAAGACATGCCCACTGCCATCTGCAAGAGAGACTGCCAACTCTCCATGAGTCAGGAAATGGTCTTCAAGAGCTGCCATAGCTAAAAAATTCATAACCATGAGGCCAATCATGTCTTGTGCAGTTTTGAATTTAGCAAGGCTGGAGCTCTCAGATAAGAGGTATACAGTCAGTGTTGACATAATAATGAGATAGAGATAGGGACTGGAGCTATGAATTCATTTTTACAGGGAACTCACATTTTTATATGTGCTTTAAGGTTACAAAATGTTCTTTTTTCATAACAACAATGCAAATATTATCATCCCATTTGGCCTCAGAAAAATATAATGGCTTTACCATATTTACCCAGACAGTGTCAGAGCCAGAATCTGTTATGTCACTGAGATACACTTTTAAGGTCCACGAAGGTGTGGCTTCTGCATTAAATTTTATTGTAAGCCACCAATACAGCACAATGGATTTAAGCATAAACTGAACGAATACTTGCTGAGATGAAATTAAATGCAGAGGAAGCAAAATGACATCACACAACTGAGAACTGACTTACGGTTAAAGTAGAGATGGAGACCACAGAAGGAGGACACCACTCCCCAGCAAAGATAGCAGGCAACGACATTCAACCTAGGTTAGCCGAAAGAGCATGGGACAGAGAAAGAGGAGTTTTGGGACTGGAAAGGATAATGCAAAAATGGTCAACAGGGATTCGATACCCAGGATAAATAAAAAGATAGTAGAGAGCACCAGCTTCAAAAACTCAAGTGAGCCAAGCAAGTGAACCTGGCTCAGATCCAGGCGAATCAAGTTTTTGTGTGTTAAAAGAACTGGCAAATATAATTATTGAGCCTCTTCAATGATGGTCGAAAGGTCATAAGAGGGTAGGAGAGGTGCAACCAAGCCAGAAAAGAGCAAATTAAGTCCATTTTAAAAAGAGAGAGAGAAGAGAATAAAGACTACATAGGACAATGAGCTTAACTTTGATAGCAAAACTCTTGAAATTATCATTTAAATGATAGAGAAAATCTAAGGAAAAAAAGATGACCATAAGGAACCAGCTTGGTTTCATCAAAAACAGGCCAAATTAAACCTAATATTTGTTTTCGATGGGCTTACTAAGCTGGTAGAACAGGGAGATCCTGTAGCTATGTTTTCCCTAGATTTTAGAAAAGCATTTCATAAAGATTCTTATAGACAAAACAGAGTGATGAGGATTAGACAGAAGTACAATTAAATGTCCTCCAAACTGGTTGAATGTCTGGGCTAAAAGAGTAGTTGTTAATGATTTCATATCAGCTTGGAAAGGAAGTCTCCAGTGAAGTGCCATAGAAATCTGGCACTTGTCCTCATGCTGTTGAACAATTTCATCCATGACTTGGAGAAAGTCATAGATGACAGACTTGTCAAATTTGCAGAGAGGAAAAGCTAACAAACTGGATGACAAAGACAGGATCCTGAAAGGTCCTGACAGGCTAGAACATTGAGTCGAAACTAATGGAAGTGACATGGTTTTACAGCAGTCTGTCCAAAAACCATGTGGGAGTTCTAGTGAACTGAAAGCTTGATACAAGTCAGCAGCATATTATGGACAGCCTAAAAAGCTAATGTAATCCTGAACATTATTAAGATTAGCAGAGCTTTCAGGAACAAGAAGCTAATAGTCCCACTGTGCACCTCCTCATGCACTCAGACCATATCTAGAATATTAAGTTCTGTTCTGGGCACCACAGTTTAGGAAGGATATTGGTAAGCTGGAGCACACTGGAATTGGGGTTAGCAACCTGAAATTAGGGAAAAGCAACCAGGATAGGGAAGAGCTTTTGAGTCCATTCTATATGAGGACTGATGGAAGGAGCTCTGATTATTTAGTTAGGAAAAGATTCAGGTGACATGATAATTGTGTTGAGGTATTTGAAGAGCTATCACAGGATAGATAGATTAGAGGCAGGAAGGTGTCCCAGTGGAAAGAGTCTTGAGCCTGAAGTGAGGAAGACCAAAGTTCAAATCTAGTCTTACACATTTGGTGAGACCTTGGGTAAGTCACTTAACTTCTGTTTGATTCAGTTTCCTCCAGTGTAAAAAGGCAGGTTTGTTGTGAGCATCAAATGAGATAATATTTTTAAATCACTTATGTAGTACCTGACACATGGCAGGCATTACATAAATGCTTATTCCCTTCCCTCTTCCTCTGTTTGTTCCCAGAGGCAAAACCAGGGATGATGGAAGGAAATAGGAAAGAAGTTCATTTCAGGCTTGAACTCCCGACAACTAGAGCTAATGCAGAAGCAGAATGGACTTAAAAGATTACCATTCCCCACTCATTGGAGGTCTTCAAACCAAGAACAGATGTGCTTACTAAGTATATTCTAGCTTGGATTCTTTTTTCAGGCAGGAGTAAGACTAGATGGCCCCATCTAACCCTAACAATTCTGCTGTTCCATAATTCTGTGAAAATGATACTCCACTCTGAGCAAGCCTCTTCTTATCTTTCAAGACAGCCTATTGCACTTTGGGATGGCTCTAATTATTAGGAAGTTTCCTTTCTTTTCGTTGTTTTAAAGCTTCTATTGTTAGGAAACCTTTGGAAATACTACAGAAACAATTGCTATTGAAAACTGTGGTGTTTAAACTGTATTAGTGGGGTACCTGGAATTCCTAGTAGATATGCCATACTTTCCAGAGGCTTCTGTGTTAAAATGTAAAATTCAGAGGGAAAGAAATATGTCATTTTCTGGAAAAAATATCCATTACCTAGAGTTTTTTGTGGAATGATCTGTCAACAAGCATTTATTAAGCCCCTACTATATACCAGTAACTAGGCTAGGCACTGGGGATACAAAGACAAAATGAAATAGTCCCTGCCCTCAAGGAACTTACATTCTATGTGAGAGACAATATGCACATGATTATATATAGAATAAATATGTGGTAGCTTTAAGAAGATGGACACTTCCAGCTTCAGGAAGGTGATACATGCTATAGAGGCGGCTAGGTGGTGCCACAGTGCACAGAGCACAGTACCTGGTGTCAGGAAGACCAGAGCTCAAATCCAATCTCAAACGCTTATTAGCAGTGTGACCCTGTGCAAGTCACTTCACCCACTGCTGTCTGCCTCAGTTTCACCATCTGTAAAATAAAGATTATGATAGCACCTGCTTCTGAGGCTTGTGGTAAAGATAAAATGAGATAACATTTGTAAAACATTTTGCAAACCTTAAAGAGCTATATAAATGCTGGCATCATCATCATCATTATTGAGTTTTGAAGGAGACAAGGCATTCCAAAATGCATATGTGAGACGAGTGCATTCCAGTCAAGGCAGATATCTTAATGAGGTGTCACAATAGTCTAGGCTGTTAAAAAACCTAATCGACCTTTTAATGAGATTGAAGGTGTGGGGCTGGACAGAGACAGGAGCTGTATCTTAATAACATCCTTCTGCCTACTTATCCTCTCTGCCTCTG
Organism: Phalanger gymnotis; assembly: GCA_028646595.1. NCBI lineage: Eukaryota > Metazoa > Chordata > Mammalia > Diprotodontia > Phalangeridae > Phalanger > Phalanger gymnotis. Next base: position 11,146 of record JAQQSZ010015201.1, read on the forward strand.
GTCAGAATAGTTATGTGTATACACTTACAGTAAGTGCTGCAAAATTTGTCCCTTTCCACTCCTTTTCCCACTTAAGTAATGGGAGAGTACATATATACTCCCTGGTATGAACATGGTAATAGATGGTTTTTCTCTATGCCTAGAATTCTAACTCTCTCTCTCTCTCTCTCTCTCTCTCTCTCTCTCTCTCT
>JAQQSZ010015202.1:0-11336 GCA_028646595.1 Phalanger gymnotis
CAGTGTTCAGATGAAAAAGTCAAAGTTATCTACAGACATATGTAGAAGTGCTCTAAATCACTTTGCATTAGAGAAATGCAAATTAAAACAACTCTGGTACCACCTCACTCCTATCAGACTGGCTAATATGACAAAAAAGAAAGTGATTAATGTTGGAGAGGATGTGGGAAAACTGAAACATGTACACATTGTTGGTAGAGTTGTGAATTGATCCAACCAATCTCCATTCTGGAGAGCAATTTGGAACTATGCCCAAAGGACAACCAAACTGTGCATACACTTTGATCTAACAATACCACTACTAGCTCTGTATACCAAAGAGATCATTAAAAAATGGAAAAGGACCTACATGTGCAAAAATATTTATAGCAGCCGTTTTTGTGGTAGCAAAATATTGAAAATTGAGAGGATGCCCATCAATTGAGGAATGGCTGAATTGTGACATATGAATGCAATGAATACCATAGTGCAATAAAAAATGATGAATAGGAAGATTTCAGAAAAACCTAGAAAGACTTATATAAACTGATAGAAAGTGAAATAAGCAGAACCAGGAAAACACTGTGTGATGATCAACTATGAATGACTCAGCTCTTCTCAGCAACATAGTGATGTAAGACAAGTACGATGGACTCAAGAAGGAAAATAATATCCACACTCAGATAAAGAACCGATGAACTCAATGCAGTTCAAAGCATACTTTTTCACTTACTTTACTCTTTGTTGTGTTTTTTTTTACCTTGTGATTTGTTCCTTCCACAACTGTAACTAATATGAAAATAAGTTTTGCATAAAATATGTTTCACATGTATACCCTATATCAGATTTCTTACCATTTTCAGAGGAGGGGAAGGGAGGAGAAAAACTTGGAACTCAAAATCTTGAAAAATAAATGCTAAAAATCATCTGGACTTGTAATGGGAGGAAAATAAAATACCCTTTAAAAAAGAAAAAGAAAAGTAATTTATCTTGGGAAAGTTTAAGAGAGGTATAGCTTCCAGAAATGTGGAGGTTATAGACTCTCTGTATGCTGACCTAGTCAGAAAATCTAGAGAATTTTGTACAGTTGGGAACACTCATTTTCGAAAAGATACTGATTATCTGGAGAGTATCCAGAGGAGGGCAACCAGGATGGTGAAGGGCCTTGAGGCCATGCTCTAGATAGATAGATCAATTGAAGAAACTAGAGATGTCAAGTTTGGAGGAGAAAAGACTTTGGGAAGATGGAGCTGAGGAAGAGTATGTAGTTGAAAGGATGCCACCATGTGGAAGAGGGCTTATACTTATTCTGTTTGGCATCACAGAGCAGAAAAGAGCACATTGCCAAAAAGGCAAATTTTGGCTTGATACTAGGAAAAAAAATCTTACTAGCAGTTAGAAATGTCTAACATTGTAAAGAGCTACTTCAGGAAGTAAAAATCCCCCTCTCCCACTAGTGATCCAGTAAAGACTGGATAACTACTTGTCCACTATTTTGTAGTAGAAATTCTTTATCAGAGATGTATTGGATTTTATTGCCATCAAGGAAACATGTAATGTATGGGAAGGCAAAATATGAGTATTTTATATGTCTTACTCAACCAATCTATCCCCAACTTTGATCTGTTATGACAATGTCTTACATTCCCTAGCCTGGATTTACTATACTGACATGTTTTAATTATGTATGTCAACAACTAGTTCCTGAGTTAGCTATGCCAGTAAGACCATGGGCTCAGATCCATATTTCTCAAACTGACTTGGATTCTCTGAGCCTCCAAAGAGTCCTATTTTGCTCTAATCAAATTCTCTATTTGTGAAGCAGCATCATATAGTGTGTAGAGTTCTAAACTCGTAATCAGAAATTCAAATCCCTCTTCAGAGAGACTAGCTATGTGAGCATGAGCAGAATAAGCTAAAATAGCTAAAACTCTTTGAGCCTCAATTTCCTCAAGTGAAAAATAGGGAGAATAACACCTGGAGTATCTGCCTCAGGATTGTGGTGAGGCTCAAATGAGGTGGTGCATACAAAGTTTGGGCTTTTATCTTGCTAATGTTAAAGCATTTCATAAAGGTCAGATATTTTTATCATTCCCATTTTCTGTACATGCTCAATCACAGCTTATATTCCAACTTCAGCCACACTTATTCCACTATCAGCAATAGCAAAATATCCTGTGAATGGAAGTCTTCTTCAATTAAGGCACACAGCAGTTGACTTTTTGGATTCTACCTCCCCCGGGCCAACTGAAATTAGGTATCTTAGCTTACTTTTGCCTAAAGAAATCAGGTGCTTTCTTGCTTTGGTGTGCACAAGTTGATTGTACTATGGTTTGACCCCAATCCTAAATGAAATTAGAAACTATATGTTTATTTAAACTATAAAGGAAAACCACATGGGATAGAGAAATTTTTGACATTTTTATCCAAACCTAATTTGAGCACCACATATTACAGTCTTAGAATTGGCAAGGACCTTTGGCAGGAATTATTGAAATGCAGATTTAGTGCTAGAAGAGACCTCAGAGGTCACCATGTCTAAACCTGTCATTTTACAAATGAAGAAACTGAGTCAAAGGGAAATTATGTGACTTGCCTGAGATCATACAAGCAGTAAGCATAAGAAGCAGGTTTTGAACCCAGGTCCAGAATCTTTCCACTGTCCATCATACCCTACAAGTGCTCTAGTCTTTGCTCAAAAGAGGCCAGCAATTTAGACAAGAAAATGGACATGTTAATTCCTTAATGATATCAGTTCACTTTTTGCAGTATAAAAGGGAAGGAAGTTATTTCTGCAGATTAATAACATTATGCAGAGATAGTCATTAATAAAGTTTCATTGATACTCACAAAGATCAGAGGAGAACAGAAACCAATGGGGCATAGTATAAGTAAGAAACTCCTGTTGCCCTACAATTTCACAGGCAGCACGTGGTTGATGCCATAGACATATAGTGAGATGAGCACTCACATGAAAGGCCCGAACCTACTCAGGGCTCAAACTTACAGTTTTTAGACCAAAAGCTGGTGTGGCCCTATGGCAGGAGAATACCCCACCACCAGTGATGTGATGAGATGGGGTAGTGTGGGCCACTAAGATGAAGATATTCTTAGAATTGCCTAATAAAGAATGAAGGCCAGGGAGTCAGGAAACTTGACTTTAACTGTGCCTCAGCAATCATAAAAGTGATTGAGGAGTAGGAAAAGAAAGAGGAGGAGGGAAATTCTAGGTCTCAAGGCTAGTTGAGCCTTAGCATCCTGGGGACTGGGGATTTACCAGTCAAATAGGGTTTCACCCACTTACCCTTTGGTTGGGGTGTATCAGAAGCAAATGTATAGAATGGATTAGGCCTGACATTCAGGAAGAAAACAACCGCCACATCAGAACAGACACACAAGAACAAGAACTTAGTGTCAAGCAAACTAATCAGTTCATGGGGCCCATTTAAAAACCCTTGAGTTGAGTGACTGCTGCTATATGAGATTATGAACTCATACTGTTTTATTTATTTGGGGCTTGTTTGTGGCATTTAAACAAAAAGATGGGGGAAAGAAAGACATGAAATCATTCTTATCAATCATTTTTATGCTTCATTCAGTAAGAAATCTCTCTCTGCTAAAACCATTTATATAGTTTGGGTTCCTGGACAGATACCAGTGTGATATGGCATTTTCCATGATTTATGTCTCTAGTCTGGCTTTGGAACACAGAAGTAGCTCATGTAACAGACGTCCTTTGATGGGTGGTTTTTAGTATCCTCGGAAAAGCAAAATTCCTTCTATCTAATTAAACCTCATACATAGTATTTGATCCTGTTCTATTCTGTGTCTGTATTATATTGGCCACATTTTTAAAAATAGACATATTTCTAAGACAAACGGTGACAACAAAGTAGAGTTGTAGAGCTCCAAGTTTTTTCTTCTAAACTCCTTAGAACCCCTATCCATCTTACCAGCCTTAGACTATGGGTATATGTTTGGGATAAGGGCTTTTCTAATCACCCCCCCCAACACCATTTTTAGGTTTTTTTTTTCTACTTCCTTTAAAATTATGTGCATGTGTCTGTGTGCGCATGTGTGTATGTTGTATGCTTTCTCTACCAGAAGAATGTAAGCTCCTTGGGGGAAGGAGCTACTTGATTTTTATTTTTTCACCTGTAGGTCTTAGCATAATGCCACACACATAGTAGGCATTTCAGAAATGATTAACAAATTGAATTTGATTTAAATTGAAAGCAGAGATCTATTAAATGTATTCCTATTCACAATGCTGATCACAGAGGAGATGTTCGACATAACTGAAGCAGGCTTTAAGTATTTAGAAATTAATTAGGCATTTGTCCTAGGCAGGGGCAGTTGATGATCTTTTTATACTCTTCTAAATGGAAGTAGGGGACAATAGCGACCTGCCATCTCTGAAATCTCTGCCTAATGGAAAATAGGGTCAAAGATCATACATTTAGAGATCATATCATCCAATCCGTTTGTCTTACAGATGAAAAAATCGAGGCCCATTCAAGTGACCTATTATTTCTCATAGATCATAGATTTAAAACCGAAGGGAAGCTTAGAGATGTCATCAAATTCCTTCATCTTACAGATAGGGAAACTGAGGCCCAAAGAGGTGAAATGATTTACCCAAAGTCACACAATTAGTAAGGATCACATCTTGGACTCAACATGGGTTTTCAAACTCCATTTTGCACCATGGAAATATACCTGGATCACTTTGTAGCAACCATCTGAACCTTCGTGGGTGAATTTGTGTGTGAATTTCAGTGCATTCTGACTACCTACAAACATAACATCAAATATTACCTTTACTGTGACAAAGGCAGTGGTGTTTTTGCCGTACAGGCTTCAAAGTGGCCATAAATAAAAGCCCAAGATCCATTCAAAGGCAATATTTGGTCACACAATTGCCCACTGCTAGTACTTGCTGCAATGCTCTGGAGTTCAATTTATTGTTAACACTACCTCTTTTTACCTTGTTTTTGCTTTTCCCAGTTAAGTAAAAGTGGGCAGAATTTTCTGCTTGCCATCCAGGTCAGTTGGGGCCTTTTTCTTCAAATATGAGATGTTCACAGACTGATGTCATGAATTTTAAGGAGGTGAGTGGCTTTCTACCCACACAAAGAAAGACTTCATGTATTTCTCTACCATGGAAGCAAGTTGCGTTTGCTAAGCACAGCACATTAGGCAGCCTCCTGTTGAGAAGCAGGCAGTTGCTAATCTCAGATTTAAAAGACAGGGACAGACAGACAGGCAAACAGGAAGATAAATTTCCCTTTTCAATCAAGAATGTAAATACCACCACTACTATCACTGAAACCCCTTCACATTACTACTATTATTCAGAATAATGATGATGATGATGATGATAAAAGGTGATGTGTATTAGAACTTCAAGGTTTGCAAAGAAATTTACATTTATCATCTTCCTTGATCCTTACAAGTCTGTGAAGCAAATGCTATTATTAGTCCCATTTTAGTGATGGAGAGATGGAGGCTCTGAGAGGTTATGTGACATTCACTGTCATATAGCTGGTAAGGTGGGATTCAAAACCCAAACAGGCAAAAACCTGAAATATCCTTCTGCTTGCTTGAGATGGAAGTCTTAAAAATAGAGGTAACAACACTGAACTCACAGGCTCTTTTGATTCATCCATTAATGTCTAGCCAGAACCTGTAAGAAAGGGTAAGAGGATGTATATTCCTTCCCACTTCTTCTGATGACCCCTTTGAATTCTGTTTCAGCATGAAAGATTGTGATAGGATCTGGATCTTTGCCATATCACCAGATGAACAGAGAATCAGAACCACAAATACTGTACCAATGGAACAGCTGTTTGAGGGGTGTATATCTATGTTGGGGAGAACCTGAGGTTGTTCTTAGAAGACCTCACAACCACAGCGGTGACTGCTTTCATCCATCATTTTTATGAAATTAACTAAACACTGTGCTTAGTGATCCCCAAAATAGACAACCCTTCTACCAGATTAATTGAACATGTCAGTTTTGCTATCAACATTTAACGTTGATTATGCTTGATGCCATCCTAGATTCAGATCTTGAAATAACAGGTGTTTGGGGAGAAAAGTCAAGACAAAAGTGTGAGTACTTGAACCAGACTTTTCTTCAATTTCTGCCACAACACCGTTGGTGACAGCGGGCTTGTGACTGCTCAATTTGATGGCCAAACAAACTTATAAAAGCTGAAGTGTGGAGTTTCCCAGGGGACAGCATAATGAAATCAGCACACTCATGAATATGTATGGCTGTGGGAGGCCATCTGTTCCCTACCAAACTCTTTTCTTGAAACAAGTCACAAATATTCCTCCCCCAAATTGCATCTTTGTTTGAAGATAAAATAATCCAAGCCTGGATATTGTGTTTTGGGTGAGAAATATTATTGCCAGAGACTAGGGAAAAATATTAAATCACAGGATAATTGGGTTAACACCAGGATGCCTTTAAGACATCTTAGTGCCTGACCATCCCAAAGAAAATAGAAAAATAAGGTTTCATACTTTTCAAACATATTGAAAACCGTGCAAACTTGTGTCTCTGACTCCCTTTCCAGCAGCCAGCATGATAAAAACAGTAGGCTTAGATAATAGCACTGCCATTCACAAAGCCCAGGCAAGTTTTCACTTCTAAGTATTTAATCCAGATAAGGATGATTCACCTTTTTCCTGTTCTTTTTGACACCTACCATCTTCCAATGATCTTGAGAATGCGCAAGGAGAACCATCTCACTTATTCATGGTCACAAAGTTGGGAAAGGCTGTGGATATGTAGCCTAAGATTAGGGATTCTTAGCTCTAAAGTTAGATAGAGGCAGCTAGCTAAACAGGAGGCAGCTAGGTGGCTCAGTGAATAGAGCAGTAGGCCTAGAGTTAGGATAAACCTGAGTTCAATCCAGCCTCAGACACTTCTAGCTGTGTGACCTTAGGCAAGTCACTCAACCTATGTTTGCCTTAATACACTAGAGAAGGAAATGGCAAACCATTCTACTAATCTTTGCCAAGAAAAGCACATGGGCATTATGATCTGAGAAGTCACAAAGAGTTAGATATAACTGAAAAAAACACAAGCTCTAAAGTTAGAAGATGAAGAGAAAGAACCAGAGTTAGTGGGCAAAGGATACTTTCCTGTTATTGTTGTTGTGGTAGAGACTAGCTCTCTCTAACCATCCCAGGCTGGAAGTACAAAGTCTATTCTTGAGCTGGAGCCTACTCTGATCATCACAGGAATTTTGTCCTGTTTTGTTTTCAATCTGGCTCAGTTCACCTCTCCTCAACAACCCGGTGGCTCCTGGCTCATAAGAGTTCACCAAATTAACATTAGATTTAGTGTGGAAACATAGTTGACTAAGCCAACTACAGCTCAGAACTCCTTCTGTTTAGCTGTATGTGATGACTCTAATTAAGACAATGCCAACTTTACATTATCAATCAGAATTTCTAGCCCAGAGGTGGGGAACCTGCAGCCTTGAGGCCACATCCATAAGTGTGGCCCTTTGACTGAATCCAAAGTTTCAAGTTTGGGCCACACTTGAGGACCTAGAGGGTCACATGTGGCCTCCAGCCTGCAGATGCCCCACCCCTGCTACCCAAGCAGACTAGAGTAGGTGGTCCTGAAAATGTGAAATGCAGAAGCTAATAGCCAGAAGTAACAACCAGCAGACACTAAGTGCTCCTCATCCACCATAAGGCTCTGGACTCAAAGTAATCAAGACCTGAGTTCAAATCCTACCATAAACATTTATTAATTGTATGACCCTGGGCCAGTCACTTAACTTCTCTTTGCCTTACTTTCCTAATCTCTAAAATGAGGACATTGGGCTCAATGCCATCTAAGTTTCCTTCTTGTCTAAATCTGTAAACCTTTGTTCTTGTGACCTGATACAAGAGGAATAATGCCCAACCAAGATTAAAATACCAAGTAGTCATCATAAGACCAGAAGGACAATCTGCCCAACAGAAATACAACACCCTGTGGAGAGCAGGCCCAGTGAAAGCAGTGCAATGACATCACTAGAACACATGGAGGCCTTTCCAGATCAGAGACATGAGCTAGCCTTCCATGTATGTACTTTGGCTTTATGTTGGCCTTTCATATAAGTTTCCAAAAAACTGTGCATCAGATTTATGTGAGAAGTAGAGCATTGAGACTTTTTTCCACTGTGTTGTTTAATTAAATGCCCTTTATTTCATATAATTGTCTCCTGTGGCTGACTAGAGAGAAAAAGTAAACATATTCATAGGGGCCCATGAGCTCTGATTTTGAGTGGATGTAGAAACTCAGAAAACTTGAAGCTTGGTATGCCTGTGAAACCTGGACAGTATACCACTGCCATGCCAGGCAACTCAATCATTTCCATCTGAATTGTCTTAGGATGATTCTGAAGATCACCTGGCAGGATAAGGTACCAGATTCTGAGGGCCTTTCTCAAGTTGAACTTCCAAGCATTCAAACTCTACTGGAGAGATCACAACTCCAATAGACTGGTCATGTTGTTTGAATGCCAATCATATGTTTGCCTAAAACACTATTTTATGGAGAACTCATATAAGGCAAGTGCTTACACAATCAAGATTTCTCTGAAGAACTTTGGAATCGATTTGAGTCTTTTTTTCTTTTGTCAGTGACACTCTTTGTCTGGACCCCTAACTTTCAGGATAGTCAGACTCCAGCACCTAGGACGCACACACAAATGTGGATCCTCCAGGAAAGCTTGATTGGTTGTTGTCCTTTGCTCTTGAAGAGGACCAAAATGGTATCACTATGATGGGGTTGAAAAAAATATGTGAATGTACTTTAAAATATTTTTAATTAAAAAAACAACACAGAAATTAATTTAAAAATAGAATAAGATAAGGAGATAATATATTAGTGTAGAAAGAGTCCTGGTGAGAAATGAGGAGGCTTGGGTTCATATCCTAAGGGCCTCTGCCCCACACTAGCTGTATGACAATGGGCATATAACTTCATCTCTCAGAAGGTCAATTTCCTTCTCTGTTAAATGGGTATAATCATAGATTTCAGAGGTCATCTAGTAAACTTTCTTCATTTAACAGATGTGGAAACTGAGGCCCAGGACAGTGAAATATGACCTTGCCCCAGGTGTTAGGTGTCAGAGATAAGACTTCAAATCAGGCCTTTTGTTAAGGTTATTGTTAAGGTTATTCCCATGTACCTTGTTAATCATAATTGTTTGTGAACAAAGGGCTCTATAAACTCTAAAGTATTATAGAAATGTAAACCATTATTATGGAAACCTGTAAGCTACACATCCCCAATAATATTTTCTGCAAAGAAAAGCATTAAAAATACACATATCTCAATACTTCAGGATTATAGGTAACCAAGCCTTTCTCAAGAAGAAGAAGGAAAACCCAGTAAGCTGGGGTGATGGTTAGTAGTTAACTCTTTAGGTGCTATGGATCTTCAGTATTACAACTTTTGTTGAAATCTTATCTAAAGTATTAGAGTCTTGGTTGTAGCCTTGGGAAGCACCATCTTCAGTAGCTATTTTAATAATTCATTAATAAATGAAGAATTTGCAGTGTCCAGATATTATTTCTTGTCATACAGGATTTTAGATTCAGACAAAGATGTAGAAAATTGGAATAGAGTTGTACTGAGGTTCTTGGAAGTACACTTGGATGAGTGTTTTTGCTGTTATCTTTTCTGTCTCCTATTTGTCTCTTCTACTAAAGTAGTGTTAAATAATACAAACTGCAACTCTGTGCATCCTGCTGGTTCACAAGATCATAACTGTAAGGAGTCATAGATTAGGCCCCCTATTCTGCAGGGGAGGAAACAGAAAGGCAGATGACTTCAATGACTTGCCCAAGGTCATAAAGTCAGTAGCAGAAGCAAGTTTTGAATTCAGTTTCTGTGACTAAATCTAATACTTGTGGATTAAAGGAAGTTTTACTTTAAGAATCTGCAAGGGCCAAAGTACAGTCTAATGGACACGGCTGAGGTACAGAATTGTATTCTGGTCTCAGCTATGAGAAAAGCTAGTTATGAGGACTCAAGCAAATCATTTAACCCGGGGCAACCTGTTTGTTCAACAGTAATGTGAAGAGTTGGCCCAGATGACACCTAAAGTCTGTTCCAGCTCTAAAAATGTCTTTGATTCAAAGGAAAAGAGAGTGTAGCCTCTAAATTTTCATTGAGGCATTAGTAAGAATAACATATTATCATCAATGATTTATCAACTATGTACATATACTTGGGATTATCCTAGATTTCATATGGAACAAATTAGCATATACATGACTGTAATGGCAACCACGCTGGCATAACCAGGATGGCTGATAGAGAAGGTTCTTTTATCTGCTTTAGTAGGAAAGCAACTTAAAAGGGGTCAGTGATCTTCTTTAATTAAACAGAAAAAATACATAGAAAAGAAATAAAGACCAACAGATAGGGCTCTACTGCCTGAATCAAAGCTTTACATCCACCTACCACTGACAGCCTTTACCTCTGAGGAGTTGGAGAGCTCTGAATATATGACCACTCAGAATGACATCTTTCTCATAAGTGAGCCCCCAAAGCAACAGCTCACCTCTCACAATATATACACTTTAAGCTAATAGGCTCAGAGCCAAAACTCTCTGACTCAGTGCCTAATTAGAGATTAATAAAAGGTGTATAAGCCTTCCTACAAGCAAGCAAGCTTCCCTTAATGGGCTCCACATGAGGCCCTATTGATGGGCAGGGAAGATCTTATCCTCCTTTAACCTTACAATGACCTGTGCTCTAAACACTGATAATCTAAAATACTCAAAGTCAATAAGTTGGGTTAGTTTGTTTTTACCAGATTTATGATTTCATTTGTATAGAGAATTTCTTTTTTTTCTTTTAAATTTATTTATTTTTAGTTTACAACAATCAGTTCCAGTTTTTGAGTTCCAGATTTTCTCCCCTTTCTTCTCCTTCCCCTCCCCTCCCAAGATGGCATGTAATCCAATATAGGTCCTACATATACCTTCAAATTAAACATGTTTTCACAATAGTCAAATTGTAAAGAATCATAACCAATGGAATGAACCACAAGAAAGAACAAACAAAAAATGAATAAAAATAAACAAATAAAATGCCACTTCTGACATAACACCTTTCCTTATCCCTCCCAGCTACTAGAATCACTTTTCCTTCCTCGTAATTACTTTATATTAATTTTTTAAAAGCTATTTTGCATGTTTTAATGGATAGAGAACTGACCTCTGAGTCAAGAAAATTTAGGTTAAATTCCACATCTGACAAATATAAGCTGTCACCTAACCTAGGCAAAATCACCTAACCGCTTAGTGCCCTGGTCAAATTTTCTTTTTTTTTT
>JAQQSZ010015203.1:0-11336 GCA_028646595.1 Phalanger gymnotis
CCTGGGGCTTAGCACTTAACAGCTGAAAGTACTTCCACTCAAAAGAAACAAAAGCCATGCTAATGAGACAATTTTGCTTAACAACACAAGGTGCCTCAGTAGATAGAGCACTGGGCCCGGAATCAGGAAGACCTTATTTCAAATATGGGTGATGTTGGGCAAGCCACTTAGCCCCTTTTTGCCTTAATCCACTGGAGAAGAAAATGGCAAACCAATCTAGTACCTCTTCCACAAAATCCACATATGGGGGTCATGAACAGTCACAACTGAACAAATCTAAACTTATGATGAATCCATTAGAAAGTACTGGGTAGAACACAGGTTACTATAGTGTCTGATACATTGTAGGTACTATGTAAATTCTAGCTACTTTGTTAGTTTTCAGAATTTGTCTTTTTGGTTTTGATAGGCAAAAATTACATTTGAACTAGTTCCCATTTTTTCTTAGCCCAGATCAGAGATGGGTTGACACTTACACTGTCATCTTCTATTTTCCTCCAAAATGTGTTGTCACTTCAATTTTGTTCTGAATGATCTTAATTAATTTTCTCAATTCAGACAAATCTTTCTGGCCCTTAAAAGCTCTTGGTTCTCTTGACTTATGAACGAGTCATTAAGTGGAGCTAATGTCTATCACAAGGAAGAAAAATTGTCAAATTTATTAAATAGAATTCTATTACACTTTTTTTGTTAATAACTTTTAATTACAGCTTTTACATTTTTGTTACTGTCAGCAGATAGTAGGTATTTGAATTTCATAGTACATTTAATTTTGTTATTATTTATATTTGTGTCGGTAACTTGGGCTTCTTAAAAGTTTTTACTTACTGGTTTTTACATATCTGGGGCAGCTAGGTAGATGATGCACTGAGCCTGGAGTCAGGAAGATCTTGGTTTAAATTTGACCTCAGACACTTAATAGCATTGTGATCCTACACAAGTCACATTTGCTCTGCTCGCCTCAGTTTCCTCATCTGTAAAATGGAGAAGATAGCTCTTCTTAGGGTTTTTGTGAGGATTAAATCATACTTCTAAAGCTCTCAGCACATTTCCTGGCACATACTAGGCATTACACAGATGTTAGCTAGAGTCATCATCATCTGCAACCCTGTGTCTCTTTTAAGGTAAATTGAGGACACAGTGAGGTAATGGATGCCTGAATATTACAAAAGGTATTAAATACCATAAGGGCTGGACCCATGATTTTTACTAGTATAGGAAACTCCCTGTGAAGAATTTTTTCCTAGCAAAGCAAGTCAGTATATTGTACGCATCTTATATTAGTCGCCCTGCTGCTTGCTGCTAGTTAGAGGTGTCTTGGGTTCAAAGATGGCCAGTTCTCTATCCACTCTTACTCTAAAATTAACCTTCTTTGAATGAAAAAAAAAAAATTGACTTTTAATTTGTCACTTGATACTTTCTGTTAAAAACTGCTAGCTCCATTTTTTTTTTTCTATGTTTAATTGCGTGAGTTTTGGTCTTACATAATATTTAGATATGAACTTTAAGACTTGACATGAATGGAGAATTTTATAATGTATCAGTTTATGGTTAGAAATTCTTCACCACAGTTGCAACAGCCATTTTTGAAGTGTGAATTTTGAAAGTGATATCAAGTTGTCATATATGAATGTAATGGAATGCTGTTGTGCTATAAGAAATGAAGAGCAGGCGGACTTCAGAAAAACCTGGAAAGACTTACATGAACTGATACTGAGTGAAATGAGCAGAGCCAGGAGAACATTATACACAGTAACAGCTACATGGTGTGATGACTGACCTTGATAGACTTTGCTCCTATCAGCAATGCAAGGACTTAAAACAACTCCAAAAGACTCATGTTAGAAAATGTCATCCACATCCAGACAAAGAAATGTGGAATCTGAATGCAGATTGAAGCATACTATTTGCTCTCTCTTTTTGTTTTGTTTTTTTTTTCTTTCTTAGGTTTCCTCCCATATGTTCTAATTCTTCCATACAACATGACTAATGTGAAAATATGTTTAATAAGAATGTATATGTAGAGCCTATATCAGATTGCACACAATCTTGGGGAAGGAGGTGGAGGAAAATTAAAACTTATGGAAGTGAATGTTGAAAATGAAAAATAAATAAATTGATTTGTTTGAAAAAAAAAAGAGGAAGTAATATCAAGTGTCTTGTTTATCCTTGTAGGAGAGTGAGCAACAATCACAAGATAGTCTGCCACGAAAAGCTGTTATAAAGCTGAGTATGCAGCCAAGGTAAATATATAATTTCTGTATAGCCCGTTATTACTAATTTTTAATGTGTCTCATTTTTTCCACATAATATTATTTCTGTACTGTAAGTTTGGTGCCAATTTTTCATTTCCTCAAGATAGAACTTTCCATTAAAAAAATAGGAATTGGCATTTTGCTACATGCTAAAAACTCATAACAGCTGAATTTGAAAGCAGTAGAAGCAGTATTATATTTAGTAGGTAATTGGTGGATAATAGTGGCATTTCCTTGTTTTAAGAAGAAAATCTTAATTTTAATTGTAGTATTAGCCATTGTCATTTCACACCTTTTGAATAACCTGTTTAATATCTTTTACATTATCCTTTGTTTTTAATCAGTTTACAAAGCAGCTTTTTTTGTTGTTTTGTTTTTTAACAAATAGAACTTCATTAACTAAATAAATGCTTTAAGTAACTGAGCTTGCCTAACGGTGGATTTTACTGTATAGTGCTCATTAGGCATCTTTTTTCCCTTTGCGCTAAGGATGTCATCACCTTCCCTTAAAACTAATAATGTGAAATAGAGTAAATGATGAAGGAGAAGATAATGTTTGGCAGAAATATAATATAGTTAACAAAGTGATTTGGAAAAATGATGAATAACTGAATATTTGTATTTTCATTTATCTTTTCTTTAGGATTTTTTTTCCTTATTCTGGTTAAGCTTTCTGTCATTCGTTATCAGTTGATTTCATCAGTTTAAACTTTTTTCATACAATGATTCTTAATGCCATAAGTACAGAAGTTCAGTTACATCATGCAAATTGTAGTTTAAGTTGAAAAATGATGTAATTCATTCTGAGTACTATTAATTTCAAATGAATTAAATTTAAAAACTTTATTTGAATGACAGACTATAATTTTATTATTAAATATACAATAAAATTTTAGGCATACTGGAGGCTCAGAGTGTATGGACAAAGTGACTTCATATTTGCTGACATATATCCTGGTGAGCAGTAGTGTTGCCATGCCATGCTGCAGCATGCCAGTTCTAAAGAGCTTCCAATGATAAAGGTCAGCGTTTGTGAAAAAGAAGGAGTACGAATATGGGACCTGGCCTAATTGTATATGCTAGAGTTTGTGTAGTTTTAAAAGGCTTTTTTTGGATAACGTTCTGATATTCTTTCTGTAAAAAAATGTTTATTCCCATTGCCGGTTCTTTTAAACATTTATTGCTGATAGGCTTGATTCTAGGTGTTATCTTTTTTCATTTTACTTGTCTTTTAGCAGCTTTTTATTGCAGCAATAGTATGGTACATGAGTGTGAGCTTCTCTCCAGATCCGTACCTGCAGCATCTCCAAATAGCCTAGCCTTACTTTTGGCATAGAAGTGGGCAGGTAGAAGAGAGGTAGGTTTATGAGTAAGGAAAGGTTTCTCATATTTTTTAACTTTGATATTGAGAAATACGTATATGTGATCAGAATGGAAATTAATGATTCTGTTAATAAAGTATGACTTTTGTGTGTTAAGTGCGTTAGGTGTGTGTTTTTGTGTGTTAAGGCATTTAATGTTCAAATAGTTATCTTTACTTTAAGATTGACAAATATATCTGTAGTTGTAGCCACTTAATATTTTACCATTTTCTTCTGGTTGGAATGAATTATGAACATTTCTGATGTGAGGTTGTTAGCTATTTCTAATTTATTCTACTTACTGCATTATCACTTTCACAGACTTTTCCCCCCTCTCAATATTTGTTTTTTTCTATAAGAGGACTTCACATATATAAAATGGCCATATATTTGGTTTAAAATAAGATTCTTATAAGGATGCATGTAATTATCTGAATTCGTTTTTCCGATTTAAATACTAGATTACATTTTTGGATCATCTTTCCAAAACTAAGCAAAGGGTGGAGAAATGTCTGATTTGTTGCAGAATCAAGTATGTATTTTTTTTTTTTAAAGATACTGTTAATTATTGCTTGTACTCTCATGGATTTAATGTGTCTTTCTTTGTTTTCCTTTCTCTTGAAGGGTATATGGAGAGGGGATTATTTTTATTTTAACTCTGCTATGCATTTAACAATTTGATTTATAAGTTATTAGCCAAAGGCAATGAATTTTACGTTATGAATTATGGTGAACTTCACTTTGCTAGTAGCATTACTTTCTGCGGCCTGTTATATCTAAACATTGGCCATGTTAGTCTAGAAACCTACAAATATCTTTTCTTTTTCCTTTCTGTTTGTACTCTCTCAATCATTTCTTCATTTCTCATAGTTTAATGTATCATTGCCATGCAGTCAACTTCTACAACTATATTTGCAACCTAGATATTTTTTATTGCTCTACAGTATTACGTTTCTAGCACTTCTCAGTATTGGTTGCATTCTATCCGTTGCCTTCTCCTCATGCTGTCTTTCCCTATACTACCATCACTCAGTAACCTCTTTTCCTATGAGGTTTCTTCTGTCTATTTTTGTCACCCAGTCAAGATAGCATCTATCTACTAGCCTACAGGACACTCTTCTTTCTTCTTCAATGACTTTTGTGCCTGGTTCACAGTCTTTATTCCCCCCTTCCTGACTAGGAAGACTAGGAGACTGCAGCCATACCTATTAATATTCCCTCAAGTACCTTAACTTCCCAGTTCTCAAACTTAATTCGTTTCCTGTGACCTACCTCTATCATCTAATCTCAGCTGCTTCTAGAAATGGTCATACTCTTCATCTTGCCATTATCCATAAATGTTTATTCACTTCTGTTTTCATAAACTCTCAAATTTCAGCCATAATTTGTCGCCTGACCTACACTCTCAAATTTCCAGCTACCTGTTGGACATCCCTAGCTATATACTACAAAGACAGCTTGAATTTAATATGTCTAAAACTGAATTCAATTTTACTCCTCTGTCCCCCAACTTTTTCTTCTTCCTAATTTCTGTATTACTCTTGAGAGCATCCTCAACCTCCTAGTCACTCAGCCTCACAACCTAAGTGTCATCTTTGATACCTTACTCTTACCCTCCATATCCCATCAGTTTTTGAGTCCAGTTACTTTACCTTTGAAACATCTCTTGTTTCAAAACATCCCTTCTATCTTCTGATCCTACCACTATTCTGGTGGGGGCCCTCATCACCTCCTGCCTGTACTATTTCTGTAGCCTTTTGTTTGGTCTCCCTGCTTCAGGTCTCTCCCTACTCCAATACGTCTTCCACTCAGCTGTGAAATTTATTTTCCAAAAGATCTTATTTGGCTAAGTCACCCCTTAATTTGACTCCATTGGCTCCCTGTTACCTCCAAGATTAAATATCAGGTCCTTTGTATGGCTTTTTAAAGCCCTTCGTAAAACCTTCACATAGTCTTCTACTTTTCCAGTCTTAAATCGTACTGGCCTTTTTTTCTGTTCCTTACATAAAACATTCTCCAATTCCAGGTATTTTCACTGACTCCCTCCTTGCCTGATACTCTCTCCCTCTTCATCGTTGCCTCCTGGCTTCCTTGCCTTCTTTCAAGCTTAACTTTCTGTGGTAAGCCTTTTTTAATCTTCCATAGTCTCAGTGCCTTCCTTCTGATGTTATCCCCAGTTTTTCCTGCATACATGTTTTTTTTTTTTCTTGCGTAATTGTTTGCATGTTTTCTTCCCCATTATACTGTGAGAGCCTTGAGAATCAGGACTGTTTTTTGCTTTCCTTGTATCCCTGGCACATAGTAGCCACATAGTAGATTCTCATTTATTTGACTTAACATTTTCTAACTGAGAACATCACTTTCTGAATGTTCCATTGGCATCTGAAATTCAATATATTCAAAGCATAGCTTACATTTCCCTGCAAATGTACCACTGTTTATCTTCACAATCTTCACTCTCAGTTATCTTCTCATAAAGACTTATTATTACCTCCATAACGACTCTTACATATATCCACTTCTTTCCATTCACATGACTCCCACCTTAGTTCAGGCATTCCTCCCCCTGTAATATGTATTGCAATAATTCTCCACTCAGTCTTCCAGCTTCCCTTCTTTCCCCTCTTTGATCTCTTCTCGATGTAACTGCCAAATCAATATTCTTAAAGCACAGGTCGAAAAATGAACCACCCTTTACTAAACACCCCTTATACACATCAGGCACTGTGCTTCTTGCTAAGGATACTGAAAAAAAAATGAAATAGATCCTGACTTCAGGGAGCTTATAGTCTGTTAGGGAAACCACATGGCAGCATCTCAGCTTCCCGAAAGGATTTTCCTTAAACACACATTTGTACATGTTATCCCTTTACTCAGCAAACTTCGGTAGCTTTCCATTGCCTCTGGAGTAAAATATAAACTCTTGTGTTTGGCTTTTAAAACTCTTCACAACCTAGCCCCAACTTAAATGTCCAGCATCATTGTACATCATACTCCTTCCCATACAGTCCATCCAAATTTGATTCTCTTTTTTCCCCTCATAAACAACATCCCATCTCAAACGAGAAAACATACATACAGCTCTTTTCAAATCTGATAGCACTATATAAGTGCTAGAAATTATTGTTACTGTTAATGTCATCATCATTATCATCCTCTTCTTTGTATTCTTTGCTGTTGTTATTCCCTGTGACTGGAATACAAGAAATCTTCATCAGTATCTCTGTGAATCCCTTACTTCCTTCAGGACTCAAATGAAGCACCACCTTTGACATAACATCATTTCTAGTGCTGAAACTTCCTTTCTAATTATTTTTTACTTATTTAGAAAAATTTGAAGTGTTTTCAATTAAAATTTTTCAGTTACCAAAATTTTACCTTTTCTCCTTCCCCCCATCTCCTCCATTGAGAAAAGAAATGCAAAACCCTGCTACAGACATGTATAGTAAAAAGAAAATAATTTTACATTGTACATATCCAAAGGAAAAAATTGTTATTTTGTACTCTAGGTCTTTCAGCTCTCTACCAAAATGATGTTAGTAGCATGCTTCATTAGTCCTTTGGATTTGTTGTTGGTCATTATGCTGATCAGAATTTCTTAATCTTTCAAAATTGTTTCACTTTACATTATTACTGTCTTTATTCATCTTGTTCTCCTTACTTCACATTGCATCAATTCATACAGAATCTTCCCAGGCTTCTTTTAAACTGTTGCCTCATCATTTCTTATAGCCTGGTGTATAGTCAGCACAACAGAAATATTTTGCAGAATCTAAAAACTTAAGTTCACAAATTGTGGCAAAAAAGACAAAACAAAACCTCAGATTATGGCAAATCTCACAAAGAAAGGAAAAAAACTAGAAGAAGAAGGGCAAAAAAAAAAAGTTAAAGAAACCATCTCGATACAAACAGAATATACTGATCTTGTAGACAGGGTGCATAATGACAATTTAAAAACTATAAGGCTCCCAGAAGAACTTGAAAAATCCCCAATCCTGAATGTCATAATGAAAGAAAAGAAGAAAACTGTCCAGAACTTCTGAACACAGAAAAAAAATGTCAATCAAAAGAATACACACATCACTGTAGAAATAAAGAGGAAAAAAAAAATTAAAAAAAAAACCCTGCAAACTCCAGGACACATAGTACTGATATCTACAATTCCATTGACAAGGTAAGAGACCATGAGAAAGATCTTCAAATGTAGAGGAAAGAAAATTTGAATTAACATGAAACTATTCTGCCCCTACCATAAACTTTAGGATAGAGTAGAACAATGTGTTGTGAAGAGCAAAATAGCCCAAGGACAAAACTGAGGATGATATTTCCAGAAAACAGAGGCTAACCGTTAGTGGAAAAAGATAGATATTCGGTAAAAAAGAAAACTGGACCTGAATCAGTTGTTTTGCTTTGGTAACATATCAGACAAGAGAAATATAAGAAAGGTTAACAAATACAGCAGTCATGGAAGATGTAAGTAATGAAATATCTCAGAAAAAAGAGCAAAATAATTTGGAAAGATAAAGTAACAACAGAGGAGCTATTTAGATTTTCTTCCTAAAAGGATACAAGGAAACAAAGGCAAATGTGAAACTTAAAGAAGTGATGGTGGAAGAATAGATTTGAAACAGCATGGACTAAATCTCACTATAATTCATCTACAAGGGGGTGTGTGTGTGTGTGTGTGTGTGTGTGTGTGTGTGTGTGTGTGTGTAGTAATAAATACAGAAGGTAACAGCACATGAAAGAGGAGGGAGAAGGTGAAAAGAGGAATGTGTGATGTACTCTAATCAAGTCAGTGATAAGCAATGAAGACAAAATAACTCCTGTAGCCTTTCAGTCAATCACTAAATATTTATCGAGTGCCTCTTCTGTGGCAGGCACTATGTTAAGCACTGGATATACAAAAAGAGGCAGAGAGAGATGTGGCAGCAACACTGCAGGAGTGGGGGCTGCCAGGGAGTTGAATGTAATGGGAATTTATGTGAAGCTAGGACTGGCTGCAGACCCTTTTCCTTTTCTTTTGATCTCTTTGGGATACAAACTTAGCGGTGTTGCTGATAGAAGGGTATGCACAGTTCTATAGCCATTTGGGTGTAGTTCCAAATTGCTTTCTAGACTTGTTGGATCATAATTCCTAAATTAGTGTCCCTGTTTTTCCACATCCTTTCCAACATTTTTCATTTTCCTCCTATGTCATGTTATTTTTCTATGTTAGCCAATCTAATGGACAGGTTATACCTCAGAGTTGTTTTAATTTTCATTTCTCTAAACAATAGTGATTTAGAGGGTTTTTTTTTGTATGACTATTGAGAACTGTGATTTCTTCTGAAAACTGCCTATTCATATTTGGAGAGTGACTCTTATTGTTATAGATTTGACCTAGTTCTCTATATATTTGAGAAACAAGGCCTTTATAAGAAAAACCTACTGTAAAATTCCCCCCACCCCCAGTTTCCTGCTTTCCCTTTAATTTGGCTGCATTGGTTTTGTTTGTGCATAAACTTTTAAATTTGATGTAGTCAAAATTGTCCATTTTACATCCTATAATACTTTCTGCCTCTTACTTGATCATAAATTCTTGTTTCTTTATTCATAAATCTGAACTATTCCATGTTCCCCTAATTTGCTTATGATATCACCCTTTATTCTCTTAAGTCATGTAACTTTTTTGATTTTAATTTGGTAGATTGTGTGAGATGTTGGTCTACAAGTTCTGGGCATTTTATTTGGCTCTCTCACATGTCTGGAATGCTCTCCTTCCTCAGCTTTATCTGCTGGCTTCCTTCAAGTCCATGCTAAAATCATATCTTATATAAAAAGCTTTTTCAAGTTCCTCTTAATCCTAGTGTATTCCCACTGTTGATTATATACTATATATAGCTTGTCCGTTCGTATTTGTTTGCTTATTTTCTCCCCTATTAGATTATCAGCTCCCTGAGGATAGGGACTATATTTTGCCTTTCTTTGTATCCCTAGCACTTAACTCAATGCCTGGTATATAGTAAATGTAAAAGGCACTTAATAAATGCTTATTGATGGATTAACCCACAGATTTTTTAGCATCTAAATTCATAAAACCTTAACTGAGCTACAATAATATGTAGTGGTGGAATAGTGACAGATTTCAATATCCTTATATCATTTTGGGATAAATCTAATGGAAAAATAAGGTAAATATCAAACAGGACAAGTTACTGAAGAAGCTAATACTAAGAAATTTATGGTGTCTTCAACATGAGATTTCATTTCTCAGCACCCCATGAAATTTTCCCCAAAGTTGACCATGTATTAGGACACAGATATTGTAAACAAATGTAAAAAGACACAAATAATATAGTAATGTCATAATAGCGGACTTCAATGTCTCTCAGTTTAGGCCAAATCCAATAGACCAATAAATAAACAATAGGGGAAAAAATGTAGATTTGAACATATTCCGGAAAAAAAAAAATGGAGTTTAATGACTCAAAGAATCTTCTAAATGGGAACGCTAAAGAATATAAACGTTTCTTAGCATGACATGAAATTTTACACTAGGAAATACATCCTTTACATACCCTAACAGCAAAAATAACAATTCAGGAACCAAAAATGAAAGCAAATAAACCCAAATGGAGAGTTAAATAATAAGTGGGTGAGATAACAAGCAATAATAGTAATAAATATTTATTTGAATATGTATATATGAATCATAATAGCAATTAATATTAGAAAATTATAACAATAAAACTACAATTTCTGGAACTCAGCTAAGTCAGTCCTCAGGGGAAATATGTCTCTAAAAACATTAACAAAGTAGAAAAGGAGATTAGTAAACTGATTATGTGTTTTTAAAGATTCAAAAGCCATCAAATCAGACATGAACATAAGATATATTAAAATTAGAGATGAAATTTGTAAACTGGAAACCCCAAAAAATCTAAAGAAATGACAAAACTAAAAGCTAGTTCTTTTGAAA
The DNA here is from genome assembly GCA_028646595.1 of Phalanger gymnotis. Classification (NCBI taxonomy): domain Eukaryota; kingdom Metazoa; phylum Chordata; class Mammalia; order Diprotodontia; family Phalangeridae; genus Phalanger; species Phalanger gymnotis. The sequence continues at coordinate 10,578 of JAQQSZ010015203.1, forward strand.
ATGCTATTGGTGGGGTGGAGCCAAGATGACGGCTGGAAAGCAGGGACTAGTGTGAGTTCCCCGCCAAATTCCTCCAAAAACCTATAAAAAAATGGCTTTGTACCAATTCTAGAACTGCAGAACCCACAGGGTAGCAGAGGGAAGCAGGGCTCTAGCCCAGGACAGCCTGGATAGTCTCTGGAAGGTCTATCCCGCACAGAGCTGGGAGCAGAGGGGAGCAGAGCCCAGCATGGGCGGTGTGGACCAATGAGATCAGGAGCTGGGCGGGGCGTGCGTGCCCTAGTTCCCTGAATCAGTGAGCTGCCACAGTTACCAGACTTCTCAACCCACAAACACCAAGGACAACAGAGTAGGTTAGTGGGAAAAGCTGCTGGGGACAGGGAGCGGTTTGGCCACCGCCCTGGGGGCAGTGGAGGAGGGGCAGCTACAGAACTAGGGCTGCAGTTGCTTCTGGCCCCAGGCCCACCTGGTGGGAGGAATTAAGTGGAGAACAGAGCAGGAGTGAAGAGCCTGCTGAAGATCTAAGTCCAGTCTAGGTTGGGGGTTCTTGGGGAAGCAGGAATGCTGGTGAGGCAGAGCTGGAGCATCCCCCCAAGCGTGGAACATAGAACTCTTTAGTCTACAAGCAGTCATACCCCGCTGAAAAACTCAAGGGTCAAGTAAGTTAGCTGGGAACATGACCAGGCAGCAAAAACGCACCCAGATTCAGTCTCAGACTCTGGAATCTTTCTTTGGTGACAAAGAAGACCAAAACATACA
>JAQQSZ010015204.1:0-11335 GCA_028646595.1 Phalanger gymnotis
GATAAGTTGCTGCAATCTTTTTGCTAATATTTTATTTAAAATTTTTGCATCAATATTCATTAGGGAAATTGGTCTATAATATAAATCACTATTGATTAGAGAAATGCAAATGAAAACAACTCTTAGATACCATCTCTCTCCTGTCAGATTGGCTAAAATAACAAAACAGGAAAACGATAAATGCTGGAGAGGATGTGGGAAAATTGGAACATTGTTACATTGCTGGTGGAGTTGTGAGCTGATCCAGCCATTTTGGAGAGCAATTTGGAGCTATGCCCAAAGGGCTATAAAAATGTTCATACCCTTTGACCCAGAAATGCTACTTCTAGGGTTGTATCCCAAAGAAATCACACAAGTGGAAAAGGACTCATATGTACAGAAATATTTATAGCAACTCTTTTTGTGGTAGCTAAGAATTGGAAATCAAAGGGATACCCATCAATTGGGGAATGGCTGAACAAGCTGTGGTATAAGAAGGTAATGGAATACTATTGTGCTATAAGAAATGGGGATGATCCATAACCCTAAAAGCGCACTTCATAACAACCTGGAAGAACCTACACGACATAATGCTGAGTGAGTGGAGCAGAGCCAGGAGAACATTATACACAACCACAGATATATGGATTCTGTGAGGACCAACCCTGACAGACCTCGCTCTTCTCGCAACACAAGGTACAAAGACAATTCCAAAGGACTCACGATGGAGAATGCTATCTACATCCAGAGGAAGAACTACGAAGTATGAATGCAGATTGAGGCACACTTCATGCTAGCCTTCCCCCCCCCTTTTTTTTTCTTTTTTCTCGCTTTTGTTTTTGTTTTTGGGTTGTTTTTTTTCCTTTAGTCCTGTTTCTTCTTTCACATGATTCATTTCATTGATCACAGTTCTTCTCCATAACTTGACTAGTGTGTAAATTAATTCAATGCAAAGTTATACGTGGAAGCTATATGGGATTCCATGCCATCTTGGGGAGGGAGGGGGAGAGAGAGGGAAGAAAATCTGGAACTCAAAATTATGTAGAACCAAATGTTGTAAACTAAAAATAAAAAAAGAAAGGGGAGGACTGCCTAATTCTACTGATCTCTTCAATTCTAAAATTTTCATGTTCCCCAGTGGATGGATTTCTTTGTGCTCTCTTTGCAGCAGTTTGGAGACTACTGCTCTATGTCAATGAAATCAGAGGTTTTGTTCAGAAAAGGGGGGATAGTTTAGAAAGTCCTTTTTCATACTGAGCCAAAATCAATCTTCCTGTTACTTCTACTCTCAGCTCCTAATTCTGCCCTCAGAGGTCAAAAAATAATGCTAACATGCAATAGTATGCCAGATATTTGAAGGCTGCCACCCTCTTAAACCTGTAATTTAGTCTTTCACCCAAATAAAAGATATTTGACTTTTTTCAAATAAACTGGTTTTTCTACTCACCATCCTAATCACCTTTTTCTGGACTTGCTACAAATTGTCAATAACTTTTTCAAACTGTGCCACCCCATCTCTGCCCCAATTGAGCAAAATGTAAATATGACATGATCTGGGCTATAAGTAGCAAGACATAGTGGATAGACAGATGTCCCTGGAAGAAGGAAGGCCCACATTCAAGTCCCACAGACATACTGGCTTTGTGACCCTGGGCAAGTCACTTAAATTCTCAGTGTATAAGACCATGCACTAAAATGATGTAATGCTGTTACAGAAAATTATAGATCTGCATTGGTACACAGAACTTTTCCATGTAGAGTTCCCCTATACCTTTAAAGTCACTGGGCTGAACCCTTTTCCACCTCCAAAAATGATTAAGTGCAGAAAATTGTGAGACTACCACTTCCAGTATTCTATACCCTATGCCTCTTTTAAAAATGTAGTCAGAGTTCACACTAGTTTTTTAAAATTTGATTTCAACTGATACATTTTTCCTTATCACCAGAGTTTCTTCCAGTATTCTTATTCATATCCCATCCAGAGTCATCCCATATGTAGTGAAGCTGCCCCCTACGTGTAGCATGGAGCTGTGACTCAAATATAGGCAGAAGAAATATCTCTAGCCTCTTCTCCTTTCCACCCTTCTCCTAGGGGGACTTTAATTCCTACCAGGATAGGAAATGGGAGGATGGTTCAGAAGTTTGACCATTTTATTCTCTTCATACAGCATGCATATGGAGCTAGAATTATAGCTCCATGTTCACTTAAATATTGTTAGTCTAGAGGATGTGATTTTCAGATTCAGACTGAATTTCTGATTGCTGCTCATTAATGGGGGAAGCAACATCCCAAGCTTTATATCCAAGGCTTGACTCCCTTCCCATCAAATACCAGTTCCACAGTGAACACCCATAGCAATTAGCAAACAAACTAATTTATCTAAGTTGAAAGCAAAATAAAAATCAGAGAAAGTATATATGAGAAAATATATGCCAGATAATGTAGAATGAAGGAGCTCTCCTATTAGGAATGAAGTAACTCGGCTGAATTGAGAAAGAGTCCCAGATTTCATCTGAGGGAGAGTCCCTCAAATTGTTAGAGGCGCTAGCAGTTTTCTCTCATGTTGGCTTCTTCACAAAATCTTATTTTCCATTGAAACACATGAATGGGGTGTGTGGGCCTTGTCCATCTTCTGTCTCAAAGCTAGAAGCCTGAAGAGACTCAAAGAACCTGGTGTTCTTCTTTCTCCCTCTCTTGACAACTCTACCCCTCTCCTCATGCAGATATATGGCATTGATCTTGACCAGTGGGGAGAGAGTCCCATTCCAACGGGCTTTGGGACTTAGGATACACATAACAAATAGTATTTTTAATTATTAAAAAAGAGGAAGAAAAGAAAAACATAAGCAAAACTAATCAATACATTGAAAAAGTCTAAAGATATATGCAATGTGCCATACCCATGGACCTCCCACCTTTGAAAGGGATCGGGATGAGGAGTACCTTCTCATTTCTATTCTTTGGGGCCATGCTTATTGTTTATCATTTTGTAACTTTCTTTTTTGATAGTTTAAAAGTTGTACTTTGTGTGCATTGTTGTTGTCATTTTACTTAATGTTTTCTTGGCTCTACTTACTTCACTCTGCATCAGATTGTGTAAATCTTTCCATGTTCTGTATTTATCATATTTGTCATTTCATACAGCACAATAATATTTGCTTTTTTCACACTATTGACACATTCATGGAACCATAGAATTATGAATTGTAGAATCATATATTTAGAGCTGGGAGATGCCACAGACTAGAGGCCTCAGGGTCTTTTGACCAATTTCCCTACTGAAAACATGTATTCCATCTATAAGAACTCCCCAAAGTGATCATTCATCTTCCACCTATGAGAAAGCTATTCTTTGGGTAAATCTAATTTTTAGTAAGTTCTTGATTTTGACTCAAAATCTCCTTCCCTTTGACTTTCATCTGTAACTCTTAGTTCTTGCCCTCTGGGGCCCAGTGGAACAAATCTAATCCTTTTCCCCTGTGGCAGCCTTTCCAGTACTTGAATACAGTACCATTTTCCCTGATATATATATTTTTCCATTTCCAAGTCAAATATGCCCACTTCCTTTGAACAATTCTTGTCTTGATGGGTTTTGGTTCCTTCCACATATTAGAGGAGTCAGTAAAGGAGTGGGAAAAGGAAAAATACTTCTAAATTCCCTCAGGACTTTGTAAGTTCTTTGTCAACCAGAGGTCTCCAAGGAAAGGCTGGTTGACAACTCTCAAGTTGCCATTAACTAAGTCACGAAGCAGCCTATTTCACTTTGAGATCTTTAACAACTTTGAGCAGTTACTATTGGACTATTTGGTGGTGACAAGAATTATTTAATTCTCTTTTAATATGATTATTCTTCATATAGTTAAAAATGACTATCCTAGTTTCCTTAAGTCTTCTTTTTTCCAGTTAAACATCCCCAGTTCCTTACATTGAAGCAGCTAGGTGGAACAATATATAAGACTCTGTACCTCAAGTCAGAAAGAACTGAGTTCAAATTCTATTTCAGACACATAGCAGCTGTGTGACTCTGGGTAAGTCACTTAACCATGATGTCTGCCTCAGTTTTCTCTTTCATAAAATGGGAATAATAATAGCACATACCTTTCAGAGGTGTGAGAATAAAATAATATTTGTAAATCACTTTGTAAAACCATAGAGCACTGAGTGCTAGCTATTATCATTATTATCATTTTTAAATTGACCTCATACATCATACTTTTTTGACTTCTCATGATCCTGGTCAACCTCCTTGTCTATCTGCTTCCTAAAATGTGGTCCTATAATACAACACAACATTCTTGATTTGGTTTAACCAGGGTAGAGTACAGTAATACCCTCACCATCCTAGACCAGACAAGATGCTTCTCTTGATGCAATCAAGATAACCTTAGCTTTTATGCCTGCCATACCACAGTAAAGTTCAGACTTCCCCTAGTAATTCCCATGCTGGGCTCCATTTGCTATCAGAGAATAAGTGCTAGAATTTGATTTGGTGTTTATGTGATATAATCAAAAGACTAATATCCAAATGAATTGGCATGACTTCCATAGCTTCTGCTTACCATTTGGTAACATCAGAGGAACACCAGGCTAGACTGTAATTTCTTTGATGTAAAGCGCTATTTCTTATTTGTCCTTGGATTTAACCAAGTGCCTAACAGAGTGCTCTTTACATAGGCATTGAAGTAAAATATTCTGAACTGGATTCTCAAGTACCCACAGCTTACTAGTTAAGTATGACAAGAGGAGAAATCTCTATCATCAAAATTCAAACTATTGAAAGACACTGGTATAGAGAAAAATCTTATATATGTGTGATGTGTGAATAAATGAAAACATTGGCAGAAAAACAGAGACAGAGAAGCCAAAGGTCTTAGATAATCAAAATGTGGCTATTTGCTTGCTATATTAAAGAGAAATGACTTTTTTCTTCTATTTAGTTTCTGAGTATATAGATCACTGGCTTTGGAGCTGAAATGAACCTAGGAAATCATCTGGTCCAACATTTCATCTCCCTCTAACATGGCCTCAAAAGTAGTTTTGTATATTTCAATACCTAAATAACATTATCTTTCACCCTTGGTTTTAGAAATGAGTTTTTCTCTAGAATTTTATAATATTTTATTATAATTATTATTATGTTATATATATAATTATATTATATATAATTATAATAATTATATATTATATATAAATAATATATTTATAATATATATTTTATATTATAAATAAAATATTTTAAAAATGTATTTTTATGGTTTGGGTTGATTTCAAAATGTAAAATGGCTGAATCAGTCTGAGCCATCTTTTTTTTTTTCAACAGAAAAGATAAATGTGATTTGAATTACAATGAACCATTATGAAAATCAAACTCTGGGAGCTGAGAATAGCCAGGCTTATGTAAAGGAGAAGATGATCTTATGACTAAATGCTAGGAACTTGACATGGTACCTCTTCCTCCTTCATTCATCTATTCATGAATTCGTTTTTTCACTTGTCCATTAATTCATTTATTCAACAACTACAATATTTAATGAACATCTACTGTGTCAGAAGCATTGTTGAGGATTCAAGAGAGGTATAAAACAGCCCTCATAAGAAGCCTGAAGTCTTCCTAAGAAGACACATACACACATGATTCAAAGAATATTAGAGCTAGAAGGGCCATAGATGTAATCTAAAATAGTTAAATAACCATACAAGTCAATATTATAAGATATATTGCAGGGCAAAAATTGGATAATTGCTAAATAGGTATTGCAGGATGTGATTTAAGAAGTGGGAATACACAACCCGCAAAAGAGGAGACTTTGGGAGGATATGCTAGCAATCTTCAAGTATTTGAAGGACTGATAAATGAAAGAAGAGTGAAGCTTTCTTTGATTGACCCTGGAGGGAAAACCTAGGAAAAAGAGTGGAAGGTGCAAAGAAAAATATTTAGGCTTGAGGTAAAGGAAATACATCTTAATAATTAGAGCTATTTAAAAGTAGAATGAGCTGCCTTCACAGGTAGTGACAATTCTTTAATTTTGTGTATCAATGAAAATTATGAATTCCATTTTCTGAATTCCATCTTCTTTCTTTTGAAGACTAGTTGTATTCTGGGTACTATTTTTAATGTTAGGGTTGGGAAGGTAGAAAAGGAAGTATCATACAAAGGCCAGAATTCCTAAAAGTCAAGAAAGCAGAAGGCCATAAATTCAGACAGTCAAGAAAAGGGTTATGGAATATTTGATTGCCAGAGGTTCAGAATAGAGAAAAAATAAATAATTTGTGTAATTAAGACAACAGTCAAAGAATATGTGATAATAGGAGATCAAGAATGATCCAGAATGTGCTAGAGGTTAAATCCATGGTGATAAACCACTAATTAAAGGGATAAGTACTAATAAGGTCAAAATGGATAAAGGTCTCAAATCTAGGGCAAAAACATACAGTAGTAAAGTTGTTTGCTTACTTGTTTTTGAGACTGATTCCCCATTTCACCTAAACTGGAATTAGAGCCCTCACTCACAGACATGATCTCACTGTTCATCTACCCTAAAACTTTGACCTGCTCCATTTATGACCTGGGTAGGTTTGTCCTCCCTTAGGGGGCTTGCCATATTGATGCCAGACTAAGTGTGGACAGCAATTGGCTTTATTCCTGTCATGATTCAGAACTCCTGAGCCCAAGTGATATACTACCAGTGTCACCCACTGCCAATAGCAGGGATTATAGCTATGTGTCACTATACCAAGCATGATAAGGAATTTTGAGACAGAAGAAACCTTAGAAATTTTCTAATCCAATCCCTTCATTTTATAGATGAGAAACTAAGGCTGAAAATGGCTGACCAAAGTCATATGTATAGTGAGGCACATTCGAAATTCTAATCCAGGATTTCTAACTCCAAATTCAGACTTCCTTCCACTGTACTACACAGCCTCTCTCTGGTTATGTTGAACCAGAGAACCAGTGATCAGAACACTATGAAGAAAAATAAAGACTGCTTTTACTAGAAGCTCCTTATATACTTCTTGCTAGGGCAGGAAATTTACCCATTAGGGCTCTGGGCAGACCCTGAGACCCAAGATGTAACACTGCTATAGCTGGCTGGGAAAGGAGTAAGAATGGGAGACAGAAAGTTTCTGACACTTAGACCTCATTGTGGTTCATTGCCCAAATTCAAAATTGAATAGAATTCTATATTCTAGAGAGAAAATGTGAATTTTATCATTGTCCTTGGTAAACTGCCTGTCTTAAAGTTGATGTTAGAATATAAGTCTGGATGGGTTAGCAATTGTCTACAATCTTAGAATTTCTCTGTCAGCCTAAGTTTCCTGAAAATTTTCTCACCCTGCTTAATGGAGTTAGTTCAGCTTTTCCTCTGTTTTAGTACCATTTTGTAGGTGTTCCCAGATGGCATACAAATCTACAGTGCCCTATTGCTTCTTGACGCTAAAACACTCTGCTCAGTGACCAGTAATTTGGACTGTCAGAGTGCATATCACAGTCTGAGTCACAGAAAATGTGATTACACTTCGAAACCTCTGTAAGTCTGTGAGGTGGTAAAGCCAAGAGGTCCTTTGTTGTTGTTAGGGAACATTCACACCAGACAGCTTTCATGACTGATTGGCAGCTTTGGTTCAACTCCTCTGTTTAATCAATCTCAGCAGCCATTTATTGCTTGCTCTACTACAGAGAAATCATGATTATCACTTCAAATACTCTCTCTGCCAACCCCTCTGTAGTTTGGAATTTTCCACAGAGCCAAATAAATGACCTGTAGTAGATGAGCCAGTAACTGGAATGGTGCTGGAGTAGATGGGAAGTAAGACTCAGAATGATTTCAGATCTCAAAGGTGACACAAGGTTTCTATGCGACCTACTTCAAAGAGAGTTTCCTAAACAAAAGGGGCTGACCATAGTCCTTGATGGGGATCAAACTATTGAAAATAGTTTGTCAGTCAGATACAGTCAGAGAGCATAGGACTAATGTCCATTTAAGGGAAACTTAAAGATCACAAAAAATGGGATTTAGTGCTAGAAGTAACCATTGAAAATAATTAGCTAACCCTTTCATTGTACAGATAGGGAAATTGAGGTGCAAATATTTAAATCTTCCAAGATTTGTTCATTGTTCAAAGATGAACAAGGATAAAAACTGTCAGCATTGAAAGAAGGGGACAGATCAATAATATTAAAAAAAATTATGAAACTCAAAGAGAAGTAAACCACAATGAATCTCCATAATATCCTCTATGGTGAGTCAACCAATAAGCTTTCATTAAACATTTGCAATGTGCCAGGTACTTTGCTGTGTACTATAGATACTCATGGAGTACAATTGACAGATATCAGGCAGTATGTCAAGACACTTGTGTCTTAGAGTAGAAGTGTGTCAAGACACATTTTTAGCTAAAATGATGACAAAGAGTTCATAGAAAAGGCCAGAAAATATCTCAAAAGTAACCTAGATAATGCAAAGAAAATTTAAAAAAAGAAGTAATTTCCTTCATCCAGTAGGGAGCCATATAAAAAGAAGCCAGTCAAGGCTGGAAGAGATTCTTACCAGAGAAGTTAACATGAATTCCCATAAATGGTCCAGAAATCAGTAGAAGCTGGGATAGGAGTTATACTAGGCAAGCCAGTACAAGCTCTTACATATAAATCTGAAGCTTGCTAGTGCTCTAAGCATGGAGGTTGCAAGCAAGAGTAGACTCTAGTTATCAGGGATCTTCAGCCAGGTATCAGCCCTGGACTGATAGAACATAATTAGGAGACATAGATGATCCCCACAGGTCACTGTGTAGGGAGACAGGATCCAGTTGGACGCTAGGAACCACAGCAGAATTAAGCACTTACTGTATGCCAAACACTATGTGAGGCACTGCAGATACAAAAAAAAAAAGGAAAAGACAGTCCCTCCTCTCAAGGAGCTTACAGTTTAATGAGGAAAAAACATGTAAGTAGCAATGTACAAATCAGCTCTTTAAATGACAAATTGGAGATTATTGAAGGAAGGAATTAGCATTAAGGGAAATTGGGAGAGGCTACTTGTAGAAGGTGGGATCTTAGCCAGGATTTAAAGGAAGCCAGGGAAGCTAGGAAGTAGAGATGAGAAGGAAGAGAGTTCCAGGCATGGGGAATAGCTAGTGGAAATTCTCAGAGTTGAGAGATGCATTGTCTTATGTGAGGAACAGGGGTGATGCCAGGGTTGCTGGATTGTGGAGTATGTGGGGAGGGTATAAGGTGTAAGAAAACTGGAGGGAGAAATAAGCAATAGTGGGCTTTATAAGCCAAACAGGGAATTTCATATTTGATACTGTAGGCAATAGTGAACCACTGCAGTTGATTAAATATTGTTATTTTTTGTCTTTCATTTTCAAAGAGGAACGATGACATCATGGGGTAATGTCTTGACTTGGTGAATTGGATTTTACTGAGGCAGCATTGCACAAAGTCATCAACCTCAGTCTCCCTTCCAGAGTCATTGAAGTCCAGTGGCAAGACAAAATTTAAGGTGACTGGCAATGGCCTAGGATGTGGTGGATGACCTTGGTGTCTAAGCTCTAAGTGCTCCACAGTCCCTGCTTCAACCACCTTCATGGTCATTGGAACAAGTTGTTCTCATTTATCCATTCCACCAGGAGGAAGTCTTCATATGTTTGAGGTAGACATCCCCCTAACTCATCAATGGATTTGAGGCCTTTTGGTTAGCCACAACCTGGTTTAGCCTGTCTACCTAGACAGTGTGGCTGCTGCTGCTGCTGCTCTGCTTCTTGTAGCCATAGGTGAGGGTGAGATCATCAATACGTTCTCAGGAACACTCACCATGGCTTAGCTACTGCTGAGATTGTTAGTGGCAGGTAACATTTTCATTTCAGTTTTCACTCAATGTTTTTACTATCTGAATATACTAGTAGTATAATCATTGAATACATTTACCCAAGTGATTTGTAGAAGTTACCTGTCTCCCACTAGGTAAGAAAATAAAAAGATAATTTACCAAAGAAGTCTCCCACCATTATGAACACTTATCTGTGATAGCATAGTTCTAGATGGCACATGGGCAAAGTAAAGACAGATATTTAAATGAAATGCAAAATCTTCCTACATGAATATTTTAAACTCATGAGCAGTACCAGCAATGCCTCATATAATGGTTCATTATATGAGGTTCATTGATGTTCCTTTTGTTAAATGCTTCTGGAAGCTCAACTGTGATAATAAGGACATGTTCAAGACATGACGGGGGCAGGGGCAGAGCCAAGATGGCGGCTGGAAAGCAAGGACTAGAGTGAGTTCCCCATCGAGTCCCTCCAAAAACCTATAAAAAATGGCTCTGAACCAATTCTAGAACTGCAGAACCCACAAAGTGGTGGAGGGAAGCAGGCCTCTAGCCCAGGACAGCCTCGATGGTCCTGGGTAAGGTATATCCCACACAGAGCTGGGACCTGAGGGGAGCAGAGCTCAGCGTGGGCGGTGCGGACCGACCAGACCGGGAACCGGGTGGAGCATGCCCTAGCGCCCTGAATCAGTGAGCTGTGGCATTTACCAGACCTCTCAATGCAGAAACAGCCAAGACAACAGAGAAGGTTAGTGGGAAAAGCTGCTGGGGACAGGGAGTTTGCGATTCAGCCACCGCCCCTGGGGCAGCAGAGGTGGGGCAGCTACAGAACTACGTTGCAGTTGCTTCTGGCCCCAGGCCCACCTAGTGGGAGGAATTAAGTGGTGGATCAGAGCAGGAGTGCAGAGCCTGCTGAAGATCTAAGCCCAGTCCGGGTAGGGGGTTCTTGGGGAAGGAGGAGTGCTGGTGAGGCAGAGTATCTGCCCAAGCTTGGAACATAGAAGTCTTTAGTCTACAAGCAATCATACCCCGCTGAAAAACTCAAGGGTCAAGTAAGTTGGCCAGGAACATGGCCAGGCGGCGAAAACACACCCAGATTCAGTCTCAGACTCTGGAATCCTTCTTTGGGGGCAAAGAAGACCAAAACATACAGGCAGAAGAAGTCAACAAAGTCATAGAGCCTACAACAAAAACCTCCAAGAAAAACATGAACTGGTCTTAGGCCATGGAAGAACTCAAAAAGGATTTGGAAAAGCAAGTTAGAGAAGTAGAGAAAAAATTGGGAAGAGAAATGAGAAGGATGAGAGAAAACCATGAAAAACAAGTCAATGACTTGCTAAAGGAGACCCAAAAAAAATACTGAAAAATATACTGAAGAAAACAACACCTTAAAAAATAGACTAACTCCAATGGCAAAAGAGCTCCAAAAAGCCAATGAGGAGAAGAATGCCTTGAAAGGCAGAATTAGCCAAATGGAAAAGGAGGTCCAAAAGACCACTGAAGGAAATACTACCTTAAAAATTAG
>JAQQSZ010015205.1:0-11335 GCA_028646595.1 Phalanger gymnotis
TGGGCTGGAAGCCTCAGTAGCTGTTATCTCACAGTAGGTGGCATTGCGCTGCCTCTCGTCGCTTCCACACAGTGCTGTCCTGTGCTGGGAGGCCTGGGGATCTGGACTGGTTTCAGGCGCCCGGCTTTCTCCTAGCCTGTCTTCCACATGGGTTTTCCGGCTAGCGGTTTCTGCTTTGGTCCCGTCTGGGGCAGCTCCGCACACTGAGCGCTCTCCTAGCCTACAGATTCATTCCTTCAGCCTTTCAGATTCTCCCAGCTGGGAAATTTGCCCCACTCAGACTGCTCGCAATTTCTAACTCTATCAGATCTGCTCAGATTCACTTTTTTATAGGATTCCAACAGAACCTGTGAGAGAGCTCCGGCAAGATGCTGTTTTCATGCGGCCATCTTGGCTCCGCCCCATAATATCTTTTTGTGCCTCTTCAGGTGATATAATTGACCCCTTTTTGGCTCCTCCTTACCTGTTCTCCCATTACAATCCCTTTGCACCCCTTAATTAGGTTTCTTATAATCACATCAGTTAATTTATACCCACAACCTCTGTCTATTGTAAATTTCCTTTTTAAATGTCATAATACCTATGCCACACTCAAAATGAACATGTATCATCCTCCCATATAGAGATGTAGACAATTTGTCTTTATTGAATAGCAAGGTGTTTTTTTTTCTTTTCTTCATGTTTGCCTTTTTTTGTCTCTCTTTGTTCTTGTATTTGAAGATCAAATTTTCCATTGAGCTCCATCCTTTTTTATCAGGAAGGTCTGGAATTCTCATATTTCATTTAATGTGAATCTCATTGCCTCAAAGATTATGCTTAATTTTGCTGGGTAGTTGATCCTTGGTTGTAGTCAAATCTCCTTTCCCTTTTTCAGTATCATATTCCAATCTCTCCAATGTTTTAATATAGAAGTTTCAGTGTCTGATGTGAGCCTGACTGTAGTTCCTCAATATTTGAATTGCTTCATTCTGGCTATTTGCAATACTTTCTCCTTTGCCTGATAATTTTGGAATTAGACTACAATATTTTTTTGAGTTTTCAGTTTGGGATCTCTTTCAAGGGGTGAACAGTGGATTCTTTAGATGACTATTTTATCCTATCGTTCTAGGATGTGGGGGAAGTTTTGCTTCATGATTTCTTGTAATATACTGTCCAGACTCTTTTTTTCATCATGGCTTTCAGGTAGATGAACAATTCTTAAATTATCTCTCTTGGATCTATTTTCTAGATCACTTGTTTTTCCAGCAAGATATTTTACATTTTGTTCTATTTTTTCATTCTTTAGATTTTGTTTGACTGATTCTTGATGTCTTATAGCATAATCAGCTTCTACTTACCCAATTCTAATTTTTAATGAATCATTTTCTTCAGATAGCTTTAGCTTCTCTCTTTCCATTTGGTCAATTTTACTTTTCAAGGAGTCATTTTCTCCTCTCCTCTTAGGTTCTGCAATTTTTCTTTTAGCTCTCTAGTTTGGCTTTTAAAATCCTCCTTGAGCTCTTCCAGGGATGCTTTTTGGGCTTGGGACCAGTTAATATTGCCTTTTGAGGTTTCAGATGTGGGTATATTGTCAATGCTGTCCTCTTCCCATTTTGTATTTTGATCTTCCTTGTCTTCATAGTAAGATTCTATGGTCTTTGCTTTTTTAATTTGCTTCTTCATGGTGGTTGGCTTTTTCCTGGATTTTAAAGTGGATCTCTGGTCCTAAGGCCTAGGGGGCTCTGTTCCAAATTCTTCTTGTGCTGGGAACTAGGGGCCTGCTTACTGGTTTTGCGTGTTGTGGCCTCTGGTTTTGTCAGTTAGAAGCTATATACTGCTGCATCTCACCTGATGCTGAACTGGAGTTGGCTGTTGTGTGCCAAGGATGGAGGCCTGCTGAAGTCTTTCTGAGTTTCCCTGGGGTTACACTGAAGCTGGCAACATGAGGTGTGAGGGAGGGGTTGTCTGGCTGCTCGAAGTCTCCTCTTTCCCTAGGAATGTGCTACAGCATGGGTGGCCTCAGCAGTCGTCTGTGCTGGTGTCTGCCAATCCCCCTGCCTGGGTGGAGACACACCTGAAGTCCTGGTGTTGGTGCTTGTTGGCGCCACCCTGCTGGGGCTCAGGAACTCCAGCTGGTCTGCTGAGGTGGGGCTTGCTGGGACACTTCCCATTCTGCACTGATCCCCTTCTACCACAGCAAGAAGGACCCTTCTCCCTAGCTTCCCAAGCTAAAAGTTTGTTGTACCCATACTTCTGACTTCTCTATTCCAGGGTTTTTCCTAGGGCAGTGTTTTCTGGGTTGTTAAAGTTCAATAAGAGACAGAGAAGAACACTTACAGTTTACTCTGTCATCATGGCTCCCGGAAGTTCAAGAAAGTGACTTACAAATATTTAGTCCATGGGTTGAATAGTTGCTGTGACTGCCAATGGCTCTTTACTTCAGTCTCACCTAGTTCTGACAGACTCCCATCCTGTGTTGAGAGGTTTGTGGATTGACACTGCAGCCAGTGATTCAGCCTGCCAGAGTACACTCCTGCTCTGCTATGGTTGTGTGTAAGTCCATACATGCTCTGAGCTCTACCAACTCGGTACAACATATTGTTCTCATAGACCTTCCTGACTCTCCTGGGCTGAAAAACTGCCACACTCTATCTCCTAGTGGATTCTATCTCTCTCAAATTTGTTCATATTTGTTTTTTGGAGGTATCTGAAAGAATTTGTGAGAGAGCTCAGGTACATCCCTGCTTTCATTCCACCATCTTGGCTTGCCTTCCCCCCCTCTGCCAGTTGTTTTTTTTAGTGGATTTTTGTAGCTCCTTTTCCATTTGACCAATTCTACTTTTTAAGCAGTTTTCTAAGCTGTTGAGTGTTTTTTCATAAGTCTCTTGCATCATTCATTTCTTTTTACATTTTTTCTTCTATCTCTTTTTATGCTTTTTAAGCTTTTTTTTTAACTCTTCCATGAGATCTTTCAGGGCTTGAGACCACTTCCTGTTATTCTTTCAGGTTTTACCCATAGGTATTTTGACATTGTTGTCATCTTCTGAATTTGTATCTTGGTCTTCCCTGTCGCCATAATAACTTTCTACGGTCAGATTCTTTTGTTGTTGTTTGCTCATCTATTTTTTTTCCTTTTTGGCCTTTTCCTTTTAAAAAAAAGTTGAGCTCTGGTCCCAGGATGGAAGGGGCATTGTTTCACATTTCTTGCGCTAGAGGCTATAGGCTGTATACTTGGTGCGCCATTGATGTTGCCCTGAGGCCCATGAAGGACCCTAGTGTCTGATATGGTTCTGAGGGCAGGGGGTGACGGTTGGCTGGCACTGCTGGAGGCCATGGGGTCTGGCAGCTTACCTGCTGCTGAGCTTGGACCCTAGTGTTGGTGTCTGGTGTGTACTGAGGCCCTGTGTGGTGTTTTTGGATTTCTCTGTGGCCATAATGGCTACGATGAAGCACCTGCAGGTCAGGTCTCTGAAGGCTGCAAGTTCATTCACTGAGGCGGAGGTTGCTGCTGGCTTGCTGGATTGCTTCCCATCCTGGGCTCTACTCCCCTTTCACCCAAGTGAGATGGACTTTTATTGCTAATCCTTCAGGTTTCTTGGTCTATAGATTGTTTCACCCCATCTTTTTACTGATTTTCCTGTTCCAGGATTTGTTTTGGGGCTCCATTTCAAGGTTGTTTGGAGGTGAACATGGGAGAGTTGCAGCAGTTTACTGCACACTCACCATCTTATCTCCTGGAAGTCTTATAAACAGGATCTTTTAAGTGGCCAGTATAAGAATTACCACGAACTTTAAAGGGAGCTAAGTATTTTTTTTCATTCAGCACTTAAAATAAGAAAAAAAGGAAAGATATTTCAGTTAGGAGCATAAAATATCTTACTCAATTGAAACTTTATTTTTAGGATTGTCATATATATGTTGTTGTAGTCTCTTAATGGTTTACTCTCACATTCTTATCTTTTCTTCCTCTTGATGCTCTGTGGCTTTGTTCATATTAGTTGCCATGCTTGAAATGGGCTCTTCTCACTATAATCTCCATCTGTTGAAATGCCTCCCTCTCTTTAAGTTCCAGCTGAGTTATTATTTATTCCAGGAAGCCTTACCTGAGGGCCTCAAAAAAAGTGATCTAGTATTTCTGGACTTTTCACTATCCATATTTCCCTCTTTTGTATGTTCTTCTGTCCATTAGATTTATCATTTCTGTGACATATTTTTATCCTTGGACCCAACCCAAGCACAGTGCCTGACTAATATTAGGTATCCAATAAGTGTTAGTGGAATCAAATTGAATGTATATCATAATGTGAAATTGCCTCCCATATGGGGCAGAATGTCATTTGTCTTAGATGGTTCTTGCCTTTGTGGCCCAATCTTGTGTGCAGAGTAGTATTTATTATTACAGAAGCAGCCATAGCATGCACAAGAATACAGCCTGCTCAGAAGAATGTAGTTATAAAACACATTAACCTTCAGGTTTATTCTCAGGCATTAAGAACAATTGATTTAGCAGCCTAATGCTTCCACTTTCTGAAAATTACCCTGGAAAAGCACCTTTTGATGAAGATTATATCTTCTACAGAATCAACATTTTGTCAACAACCTAGGTAAATTGGAGAAAACCAGACCTATCTTTTCCTGTTTTAGGGCAGGGAAATTTCACTGACTAAGAGTTAATCCCATTTTTGTAGTACCTAATTAAATGTGCCCCATTAAATGTGTCATCACAAACACTAAGGATGAGAAACCAATGAAAGAGTAGGGGAATAGCATAGGTATATCAACGTAGTAGTTATGCCCATGTGTGATTCCATGTTCTTTCTATTAGTGGGTGTGAATTTTTTTTCTAATGTTGATACAATTTCACCTGAAAAAGTATAATGGGCCTCTGATGAGGACTTTTTTGGTTCTGGTTTTGGTGGGATTTCCTTTTCAAAGTATGAAATCCTTGCTTTTTCGGGGTTGTTTCATTTTTGCTGGATTGAAGACCCAGAAAAATTCTGACATTCCTAGGATAAACCCTGGGTGGGGTGTGACCATAACACAAAGAGATGGTTTTTGTAAAGCCTGTCCCATAAGCTTCAGTTTGGGACCAGAGACTACAAGAAACAGTTCTCTAAATTCCAAATTCTAGCTTAAGCAGCAGGTCAATAAAGAAGTCAAGCAACCAGGCTTTAAGAACCATGGTCAAATCAAAATTAGACTGAAGAAGTGGAGGGAAGCAAAAAAAAATCTCTGTATATGTAGATGTCAAAGCTAAGGGAAAACATTGGGTCAAAAATAAAGCAAATGGAAAATGAGACCCAAATCTTAAAAGATAAGTTAAAGTGCATGATAAATAGGTCAGGCAGGAGCTGAGAAACTTGGAGATTTTGAAGAACTGAGAAGGGCTACACAATGTGGGTCTACAAATAGGAAACAGTAGCATTGAGAAGATCGTAACTCTGAATCAAGTTCTTGTCCAGATCAGAACCTCATTTTGTACTTGCTGCTTGGACTGTGAACTTTTCTCATTTTGGTGTGATACAATGGAAAGAACATTGGATTTAGAGTTAAAAGACTGAGAGAAAGTCTGAATTCAGACACTTAATATCTGTATGATTTGATGCATTTCCCAATCTTCCTGGACCCCAACATATTCACCTGTAAAATGGGGATAATTATATATCCACTATTCAGTTTACAGGTTTGTTGCAAGGGAAGCACTCAACAAATCCTAAAGGCCTCATCAATGTTGCTGATTGTTTATAGAGTCTATGTGGGAAATCAGGGTAAAAATATTGGGTTTATGGAAATTAAAGCATATACTCATAAGGCAGGCAGTGGAACAATGTCAAAATAGGAAAGTGGGAGTTATTGACAGGCATGTCAATTAACAGGCAGAAATGACTGAATATTATCTCCATGTTTGTCTCCAACAATCCTGCATTCCCTGTAACATCTTGCAAAGTGTTAGGTCCAAGGATCTGGATAAAGGAGATTGACTAGCTGTAGTGAATTACATCAATCAGCATTTCTAGTTTCTTATAATCATATAGATATTGCAGCTAAAGTCTCAATACCAACTAATGTCTGAGGCAAGGAAAGCTAATTAACATATTCATGAATTAGCCCTCTGTTGAAATGTCAATTCCAAAAGCAAACGTTACTTAATTTAGATCTGTGTTATGCTTCCATCACAGGTGTTAGCAAAGGGATGTGTTGACTGAGGTTGCTTCCTGTGGTGAAATTCAAAAGGGTGAAATTCAAACATACTTGGAAAATCTAAACATGGTTCCCTCTGTAAATGATAGTTACTAGACCTGCAATGGAAGCACATTAAACAAAAGAGTAGCTCTATTGTAATATTTAAATGTTAGCAGAGAATATTTTATGAATTTAATAAATGCTTTCCCCTTAGTGATGGTATGCAAAACACCCCCTTTTGCCATAATATAGATCAGTCCCTCTGGGAGAATCTGGCTGAATGACTAGGAGCTCCTAAGGTTTCTTCTTCGGACCAATGTGCCTTGTTCATTCCAAAATAATGTTTTATCTGGATGTGAAGGGAAGAAAATATAACAAAACTTGTCTTACTATCTACCTTTTCATTTCCATTTTTTTTATCACAGTGGGAAACAGTGTCAAAATTTCTCATTTCAAAACATTGAAACAAAAGAAGTCAGGCTAAAGGCTAGAAATGGGCAGTCTTAGGGTCTATTTATTTAATAAGACCTGATTATGTTTCTTAGCATGTATTTTATTTCTTACTGCAGACTGTTCAGTCTCCCCAAACAGAATTCCTCAGAGAATGGGATATGTAAACAGTTGAAAGGGACATGTATCATGGAAACACATATGGTGAACATCTGCCCACACCTTTTCCACATATAGCTTTCAGAGTGCTGCCTGGGGTTTGGCCAAGAAAAGTGGATGAGCATCTTTAAAAACAAATCTTGAATCTACCACTTCTACTCAGGGCAAATAATTTTGTACGAATATGCCAATTTTCTTATTTTGATAATTATAATGTGTTTCCTTCTGGCAAGATACCCAGAACCTTCCAAAATAAAAGCCTTGCATTCTATGTAATCAATAAGATATTCTTTTTTTTCTTTTAAAAATAATGGCTATGGAAAATTAGTCCCCCCAACCACTGTCCATCAGGATAGGAGAAAGCATTAATAGTTGTTCTCTTTATTTCTGCCAATTTATCATTATTGCGAAATTTATTTTTTAATGATTTTAACCTTCAGCAATGCCTGTAAGACCACAAAACCTAATTCAGAGATTGATTTTTTTTTGTTTAGATAAAATTTCAAGTTTTTCACAAGTGATTAAAGTGCACAGAAAGCTTTTGTTCCTGTTTCTCAACTTTGGCAAGTGTCTTTTTTAAAGACACACCCACAATCACCATGTCTCTAACCAAAACATAGACACCACCTAGGAAACAAAGTTGTAATAAAGTTTGGGCCAGATCAAGTTGAGTTTCATGCCTTCAGAGAATAGCTAAGATCCTTTATAAGAGAAGGCACAGCACAGGGAAAGCAATTTAAACCTCAAGTTCTTGGCTTTTAGATAAAGCCAACAAAGTAAATGTTGCTAGGCAGGATGACATCAGTCTTGGATGTGAAGGAGACAGGAACCACAGTTCTCATTAAAGTTGTCTGTCAAGGAAAAAAAAACAATAAAAGTCCAGAACAAAAACCTAAGAGAAGTTATGTCTGGACTTTTATTGATGTACAGACTTAAAGGCCTGACTACTGGGCATTTTTTCTTAGAAAGCATTTTACTGTGGTCAGTGATCACCAAGTTCAGTGTAGTCACATGCCACCATAAACCTCATACTCTGAATACTGAAAACCAACTCCTCAATTTGGCAGTTTGAAATTGTTTAGTATTGCTAATCTGTCTCTCTACTCTTTGCATGTATGCAAAATATTTCATTGCATTTTACTCAGCCATAAACTGAGTTACCTGATTTATTTATGGAACAGTTTCTCCTCTTTAAAATTCTGTTCTGTTTGCTATTTTCCTACTTCACTCCTCCTCACCCACACTATTTCTTTTATATTTGCCTCCATCTTTTCTGTAATGCTCAAGAGTAAAATGCCTCATGGTCCATTGGGGGTGGAAAATAAAGAATAGGTCCCTTTTAACATAATAAGAAAAAAAATGATCCATATTTCCTCATTGTGGTTTTAACACCCGAAGAAAAACACAGAATTTATCCTTTTATTGTTGTAAATCCCAGTAGTTGGGTTTTATTATGGGAGTCTCTATTATAAGAGCCAATTTAATTGGAATTGGGGCTCAATGATGCACATTCATTCCAGACTCCATTCTTCTGCAAAAGATTATCATTCTATACTTTTAGAAGTAACAAGCCTACTAATTTACTAATGTCAGCAGTGCTTCATTCTCTTTGTAATTTGGTATATAATAAGAATAACCCTGGATTAAAAGTCTAACTACCTGAGTTTGAGGTTGAGATTCACTGACTCACCAACTCCAGATGTCCTGGGGCAACTTGATCATTGTTATTGAGCCTCACTTCACTTATCTATAAAACGAAGATGGCAATGTAATATTTATCTATCTCAGATGGTTTACAGATTCATAGAGTTTGAGCAGCATAGTAGCTTACAATACTGTTTAGTTTAAATTCCTCATTTTACATAAAAAATGAGAATCTCAGAGAGGTAACTACTCAATGTCACAGAAAGAGTGAGGAAGCAAGGGCAAAATTTGAATTCAGGTCATTTGGTTCCAGATCAAGTAATATTTACACTACATTATTCCACCTTTTGGGTAATGGTAATGTCATATACTTTACGTAGAAATGATTATTAAATAGTAAAGTTTATATAGATACTAGGCATCATCAGCATATCTGATAGTCATATAACATTTTATATTTTATAAAGAACATTATAGACAACAGGCAGTACCGTATCATTGTCCCTGTTTGAAATATATGGCGGTTCAAATCCTAGAACACTTCTTTTTAGCTATAGCAATCAATCAACAAAGCATTTATTAATTTCTAATCTATACCAGATAATGTGCCAGGCACTGAGGACTGAAAGGCAGTCTATGAAATGTATTAAAGTGCATTAAGCCTGATTGGATGGGCACAGAATTTAAAAGGCTTTAACTTACACCACCCCCAAAATGTGTCTAATCTATATAAGAAGAAATAGGGAGGCAATGTAGCATTTTGAATCAAAGTGATACAGTTAGACCTGTCCTTTAAAATATCCCCTTGGCATCACAAAAAAGACATATGGGATAAATAGAATTAGCAAGGTAAAATAGCTAGCCAGGAATCACAAGTATCTATCAAGTAAATGAGACACAATTAAACATATATCTTATGATGATAAGTCCAGTACTAGTTCTATTTTTTTCAAGGTAGTCATCATTTTAACTATCACTATATTCATCACAATGGTCTTCCCCCATCTTCCTCTTCAATATCCATCTTGTCTTCTTGTTCTCCTCCTGCTACTTCTCTTCTCCTCCTCTTTTTCTTCATCTTCATTTTCATCTCCTCCTCCTCATTCTTCATCTCCTCCTCATTCTTCTTCTTCTTCTTCTTATTCTTCTTCTTCTTTTTCTTCTTCTTCTTCTTCTTCTTCTTCTTCTTCTTCTTCTTCTTCTTCTTCTCCTGCTTCACTATCACCATCACACCAAAAAATTCATTCTCTCATTCTGGAGGGTTAGATAACCCTACTGAATATCTCTGCTGCTATTCAAAACCACAGCAAATACTTCTACCCAGAGCTAAATGCTACCCTTTCTGGAAAAAAATCCAACTAGAGACCTTGCAGAAAAAATATGGCTCATTATGTGGTGACATTAAGGAAAATAGTTCTACTTTCCCAAAGAATTAGTGTGGTGTAGTGGGACAGACAGTACTTAACTCTCAAGAAATGAGAGTAGAGACATTAGCCTTTCCTTCCTGTCATGTAAATTGGGCTTATTGAAGTTTAAAAAAAGACAGCTGGGTTCACACACATGCATGTGCACACACACAAATGCAGAGGCAGCACTCAGTCTGTTTGTCTCTTTTATCAGGCTGTCTGGTATTCTGTATTGTCAATGCAGTCTGCACACCGGTGTATTGTTAGTAGGCATTCCAATGCAAAATGGGGCTATTATCATGTATGCTTGGAACATGTGTTAAGAATATTTAAGGGCCTGCATTCATGATAACTCAATATGCAAAGCAATATATTCCTTCTGAGGCTGCTTAAATACCAGAGCAGAACTGAAAGCTAAGACATCTGATAACTGAAAAAGCCATTTAGTCCATTTATGCTCCAATATAGTGAACATTATTGTCATTTAAAAGAAAAAAAACCCTTCACTTTCTACCTTCCCTCAACAAACAGCAATAATTAAAATAGAACCTCATTCACTGCTTGAAGTTATAAGTTCTCAGCTGCTTGTTTCCAAGGAATTGCACTGATGGTACCTTATTATTTAATTATTAGAACTCATTACAGATGCTCTACAGAAATTTCAATACATATTTAATACAAAAAGGCTTGTGTTGCCATGAGTGGCTCCTTAATATCTGCTTAACCCACTTTGTACAAGATAGAGGAGACAAAAGAATAATTATTTCCCAGAAAGGAATGATTTTGAGTAACTTCACAGATGTCTTCTAAGGCACAGCTATAAGACATAGAAACAATTATTTGAAAAAGTGAAAATTCCACCAAAATTACTTCTTTGGTTTAATATTGAACAGTAAGAACAACAAAAACAAAAAATTAGACTAAATCCAATTGGTTTTACATACTTTTATTTCAATATAAGCTTTTATATAGTGGGTACAGGCATAGATATTCCAAAACAAGTACTCTCTTGTAGAGGTTTTCACTAATTGAAGACAGAATTGACTCTAGGTCAAAGTGATAGTACAAAAGTTTCTCTTCAGCTCCTCTCCTCCCCCCTGCTTTCAGCCAATTATTCCAATTTTACACCAGATCCTCCTCTAATTTTTTAGTCTCTAACTCCATCTTCTAACTCTTCAGGTGACTAGTTTTACTATATTAGCTTCTCCACTCCCCTATCAAAAATTGTATAAACTAAATTTAGTTGTATATAGCATTACTCTTCCTAGAGAGATTCCTATTCATCAAATCAATTTAAGGATCTATTCTGTATGATGTACTTTGACATCAGCTAAATGAGACACTGTAGGCCCCTTAGGAATTTCCATTCTTCTTGGAGGGTTTTGTTGTAGGCTCTATGACTTTGTTAACTTCTTCTGACTATATATTTTGGTCTTCTTTATCACCAAAGAAGGATTCCAGAGTCTGAGACTGAATCTGGGTGTGTTTTCACTGCCTGGCCATGTTCCCAGCCA
>JAQQSZ010015206.1:0-11335 GCA_028646595.1 Phalanger gymnotis
CGGCAGCGGAAGGTGTGGAGACCAGAAGCTGCAGAGGCCAGAAGCTGCGGAGGCAGGAGGCTGCGGACTTCAGCGGCGGCGGCGGCGGTGGAAGGTGTGGAAGCCAGAAGCTGCGGAAGCGGGGCTTACCCGAGTGCGAGCAGGAAGGTGAGGCCAGTGAACATGATTTGGCTAAATACTCTCTTGCCTTTCTTTGGCCTCCTAGTTGCCCTTGTGAAATGGACTTTCTGGGCCTGGAGTCTTTTTGTCAAGATGTTGGAATGGGGAAGCTGGTTCAAGTTTTTGCTGCGGTGGGGCCTAAATAAATTTCTTGTTGTTTTCTCCTTAGAGAATCTCTCATACCTTGCGATTTCGGACCATTCAAACATATACATGATTATATTTGAGATCATAAATTCGGCCTTCCTATTACAGCTGCCCACTAGGGGTGCAAAGACAAGAAAAAGTCACTTTCCCCACAGAGCTTACTTTGTTCTAGGAGAAATATACCATGTACTGAGATAAGGCTAATATAAGGTAATTTGAGGAGGGAGAGCACATGAAAAACCAAGAGCAATCATGGAAGTTTTCATAGACAATGTAGCCCAGGAGGTGAACCTTGAAGGCATATAAGCATCCTGAGGGACAGAGGTAAGGAGGGAGTATGATATAGCGCTAGAGGATGACTTGTAAACAGAGGCCAGAGATAGAATGTCGAGGCTCAAGAGCAGCTTTTGGTCCAGTTTGTTGGGAATGCAGAGGAAATGAAGAAGAGGAAGGTGGTGAAATAAAACAAGAAAAATAGGTTGCAGTCAGATTGTGGAAGGATTTAAATAACAGACTGAAAAGTTTGTATTTCATCCCAAAGGCAATAGTGAATCATGGAAGACTTTTGAGCATGAGAGTAATGGGTCCATTTGTAGAGTTAGGAATATGTTATTCTGATAGTGATAAAGAATGGATGAAAAGAAAGATAAATTGGTGGCTGAAAGACAAATTAGCGATCTAGGACTATAATTCAGGCAAGAGGGGATGAAGGTCTGGACTAGGGAGGTGGTCATATGACTAAATTGGAAGAGGACTGATATGAGACATGTGGAGGTATTGTTACAAACTTGCCAACTGATTGTATGTTTAAGGTAAGGAAAAAGCATGACTCCAAGATTACAAACCTGGGCAACTGAGAATATGATAGTATTCTGAACAGAAATAGGAAAATTTAGAGGGGAGAGTGGAGCAGATTTAGAGGAAAAGATGATGAATTCTGTGTTGTGTATGTTGAGTTTGAAATACTGATGTAACATCCAGGTGTTGATATTCATCAGGCAATGCATGATACATAGGACTGGAATTCAGGAATTAGATGAGGGCTGGATCTGTAGATTTTGGAGTCATCCGCATAATGATAATTTAATCCATGGAGCTGATGAGATCACTGAAAGAGAGAGTATTCAAGATCATAGGATCAATAGGCAATTTATCTTCCATTTGGACCATATGCTGGGCATCCCCCATGACTGGCAAATGCTTTTGGCAAGCACACATCTTCCTCTTTCGTGCCTTGCTCAATATTTATGATCAGACATCCAACAAAGCCGTCTCTCTTGTTATATCTTTCAAGGAATCTGTAATGGCTTTAACACATGCATGGGAGATGCCTTGTTGGAGAAGAACCTTTAAGGATATATCTTTTTCTACCAAATCAAATGCTTTTTAAAGTTCAGAAAATAGTAATCACAGTGAGATCTTGTATTCTCTGCTAGTTTCAGAAAATCAGAAGTGGAATTTGTCACTTGTCACAGCCTGCCACTTCCTGTCTCATACCTTTATTAAGTACGCACTTGATAAGTAGGTAGATTTTTTGTTGTGATGAAAAACTAAATCTGTGGGCCAGTAGTTAATATTTCCTCAGTTTCTCCTTTCAATAACAATAACGTTATTTATGAACATTAATTAGTTCATGAAATGCTGAAGTCCTTGCAAGTACAGATGTCTGGTCGATTGAATTTGAGGTAGGAGAGAAGTGAATCAGTGGTTCATCATTAGATTACCTTGTGCTCTCAGGGAGTTAGCTCTTGTAAGAACCTGAGTGTAGATTAAAAATCTGCCTTTTCTTCACTGCATCTTTAGAGAATGGCCCTTTACTGACTCCTTCTCCTTCTTACTTTTATGCATCAGGAATATGGTATATAAATTAACATGCCTTTGGTGCCAAGTTTATACTTTAAAACATCTTTGTTTAATCAATTATCTCTTCCTTTCTTTTTATTTTTTCTTTTTCTTCTTTAATAATGCAGTTGGCTAACTGGCCTTCCTATACCTTGGAGGCTGCTTGGTGTTTTTTTTTACAGTCCTATGCAGACATTTAAAATTGGAGTCCAGTTCTCTTCTTTAAATACGGGCTTTGTTCCCATTGTTGAGAGTCTTACCTTGTGGGAGACACACAGATGGAAGGAGGTGGTTGTAATCCTTTACTTTGTAGATGCTACAACTGGATTCTAGAGTGATTGATGAAGAAAACCGCTACAGTTAAGAGATAGGTTCTAAGGAGTTTCTGCCACTGACCTGCTGTGGCACTCTGGGAAAGCTACTTATTTGTGTCCAACTTAATTTAAACTTGTGGTTTGTTGACGGTGTTCATATTTCTCAGAATAACTTTCTATTTTTCCTGTTACAGAGAAATTTTATTATTGGTATTTAGGGTAAGGAAATATGATTGGCATTTGTCACTGTGTAGGCCAGAGAGATAATGTGGCTAGGTGTGATTAATGCACATTTTGTAAATCAGGGAGAGATTTGTGAGGCCTGAGGGCTTTAAAAACTTCTTGCGGTGCTTCCCTTAAGTATGTTACAACCTAATGCAAGAAACCCAAATGACTATGTCATATTTTCAAAGTCTACTCTGATGGAAACTGGCCTATTGTCAGGAGAGAATTGTATGGATTAAATTTACAGTGGTATGATTTAATTTAAAATTAACTTATGGTTTGTTGACAGTGTTCATATTTCATAGAATAAGTATAGGGTAGAAGATTTTGTATTTCCTATGAGTAAAAATTATTAATTCTGACATCTGTTTTTAACACTTTCGCTCATATATTTGGCTTTGTTTCCAGTGAAAGCAGGAAAGTGACTAAGAGATCAACTCAAGATGGCCTCAGGGCCCATTCCCAGCTGGTAGCACATCTGGAATGTTATATAAGGGGGATACATTCAGAGCTGCAGTTTAATAAGATTGGTATTCAGGCATTCTGCCTACAGCAGAGGAAAGGACAGTTCGGCTGACAACATGCCCAGGGAATAATATGTCAAGGTGTCTGAAATATAAATTATTAGAGTTTTACTTTTATTGTGGATGACCCTTTTCATAGTTAGATATGTATTCTGCTAGTATCACTTTAGATATAAAAGTCTATGAAGTCATCCTGGCAGAAAGTGCAGACTTTTATCTTCTTGGTAGCAGTTTATGATACATCTGTGTGGCTTCTTTTATGGAAAAAAGTGTTAAAGTCCAATTTTTATGAGTTGACCCAAAATAATTCTCCCCGTGGATCTGTCGGTTCAGGGTGACTACAGCCATTAGTGAAGGTTTCATTGAATCATATATTATACTCATTTGAGCTTGTAGGCAGCATTCATAGGTTATCAAACTTACATGATTTGCAGCATAAAAATAGATTGGTTTATTTACCTTTTCATTCCCAAACTGTCCTCAGTGGATTTCATTTATGTTTATCAAGTACATAGCTGTATCATTAGTCTGAATTCTGAACTTGTGCCAAATAGTTTCCCAAACAGCTACATTTACTAGTCTGCAGTAATTATCATTATTAACCATTGAGTATTGAAGCTATATGATATGCAACAACAGTGAAGTATTTATTAAGCACTTATTATGTGCCCTCGAGGAGTTTACTTGGGTGTGTGAGGAATAATATATACAGAGGAGTCAATACTACATAGACACCAAATAAGTAAGGAGAATTTTTTGGGAGGGGTATTTGTGGGAAATGTAGACAACTGGGGATCCATAATAACTTTGTGGAAGAGGTAATAGTTGAGCTAAGTGAGACTTAAGGCTAGGGATTCCAAGAGAAGGGGTAAGGAAGTAGTATATTTTAGGAGTGAGGTCAACCTATGCAAAAACATAGAGGTGGGAGATGGAATGTTGTGTATGGGAGTCATAGGATCTGGAGCTAGAAGGGACTGTAGGTGACTCCGATCCCTTATTTTACATATGAAGAAACTGAGGTCCACAGAGGTGAAATGACTTTCTCAAGAACAGATAGGTTCTAAGGGGATAGAGAAAGGGCCAAACAGGAGTTTACATTTTGTCGCCAAGCCAATAGAGAGCCACTGTAGGGAAAAGAGCCTTGGAATTTTAGTCCAGGGGCTTTGTTTGGAAGGAGCTTCTGCTCATTATGAGCTCCGCTACCTACGGCAGTTACTTAATCCCCCAAAAGCTTGCGCTGTTTACCTATAACCTAAGGTCTATGATGCTTGCGTTATCTCATCTCAATGAGTTGTTTGCAGTTCTGAACTGGAAAGTGCTAAGTAAAGGTCAGTTATGATTGTGGTATTTTAAGGTCAGATTATCCATTTCTCCTGATTACCACCGTCCATGCATTTATTCCACAGACAACGTTTGAAGGAGATGCTCCATTAATACTCTTCAAATTAATATGTATGGAAATTCAAGCACAAACTGATTAGAGAAATTTCTCTGAATCCACTAAGTATAACTTAGTGGAAGAACTTAGAGCCAACGTAGAAAAGTATTTGATTTTTTTTCTTGGAGAATAATCATATAATTTGTAGATTAACTAGGTCTTTTGCTTCTTAAAGAATTGTAGAATCATAGGCTCAATAGAGATCATCTGTTGTAGTCCTCATAAAAATTCATAAAAATTGGACTTCAACACTAGACACACAGATGTGTCATGAACTACATAGTGTAATCCTTCTACCTAGGATGGGCATTTACCTCAGGGCTTTAGGTAGAGAGAGAAGCAGCTTCATGTCAGGTCTATATCTGCATCTGTTGATGCCTTTAGCTTCTAAGACGCATTAGAGCAACTGATACCCAATATAGAATTTCTTCCACAGTATCCTAAGCATTTATTCAGTTTCTTCTTGATTAAATATTCCCAATAATAGGGAGATCATTACCTTTTAAGACAGTCTATATCTCTTCTACCACATGCTTGGTTGCCATTTAATTACTTCTTAGTATCTTCCTCAGAAAGGAGGTTGAAAAAGTAAAGCAATAAGGTAAAATTCAGATATGTTGAATTTTCAGCTCATTAATACCACTGGTAAGAAGGTTGATAGTATAGAATAATTTGAGTTCTGTAGAGCATTTGTAGATTTCCATTATTCATCCTCTCCCTATGTCCCTTGGTAGACCGTTGAGTTGGCTGTAGAAGAGGTAGTGGTGATTTACCTTCCTCTCATCCCTTTTCTTAGAGCCAAGCTCATTATGGAGCAGGAGATGACTCTCTGAGGGGCTGAGTGTTGTATCATTACATACATTTCCTGAGATACAGGGATGGCAGCCATACGGACTATGGCTAACTCATTGGAACTGTGTATCCCGTGAGGTTGTGTAGGCTGAAAATATAAACACTATTCTAGAGTTTCAAGAAGGTGAATGATATACCTTAAAATTCTGAGCCTTTGGCAAGTGGGTTCATACTCAGTGACTTGGTGCTCTGTAAACCTTTGATAAATGAATGAATGAATGAAACAAAATGTTTTTTTCCAAATTGTGTAATAATAATAATAATAATCCACATTGCTATAATTCTACATAGAGTTTTAGGAGCTCTTACTTATATCTTTTGTACACATATAGTCTCCACTTGGATTCAAATATCTGGCTCTATGTAATTGGTACAGCCAGTCTCAAATTTATCCTCGTGTTCAATTTTTGCATTTTGTATATTTCGTGGCTTCCATTGAATTCCTCTCATTTAGCTTGCATTATTGAAAGTTAACTCACAGATTCCCACCTTGTCTGTCTTTGCTAGCTCTTCCTTAGTTCCTGAATTAAGTAGCACCAAACTATAAAGAATTCCTCGTAAATAATCTAGTGCAAATCTCTCATTTTATAGATGAAGAAAATAAGATTGAGCGGAGTTACTTGCTCAGGGTCATTCAAATAGTAATTAAAAGAGCAAAGAGTCTTCTTTGAGGTTAAGACCTGTTAAAATACCCCAAATATTTAGACCTGTGTATGTTCCTTCCAACAAGGTAGATCACAGTCCATCTATAAAATCTCCAAACAATCAAACTGTGGGTGACCCACGGGACAGTGGAGTGTGGATATAAAGAAGCAGCCCTTTTAATTATGATATCTTCTTGTGTACAATGATGTCTGGGTCATCAGAAGTAGAATAAGAGTGAGGAACTGTTCTAATCTCTAGCAATATTTCTGCCAGTGATATAGATCACAATTCATCTATGCGTATCTGTCCATCCAGATTTTTGTCCATGTCTTCCCTGAAGTTTACCACAAAATCTACTTGACATTTTGGAGAGCTTCCTCTCTTTTGCTTGGGATCACATGTTGATTATTAATTTTTTAAAAGGGAAAAAAGCATTTGAAACCCTAACATAATGTCTTTCATTCATGCACAAAAATTATGCATGAGCCTTGTATCTTATATGATACCCTTTTAATCCCTGCTGCTGGAGGAGACAGGCAGGTTTTTTTGAGCTTGAGAGCTCTGAGCTGCAATAGGGTTAACAGCTGATTGGGTGTCCACATTAAGTCTGGCCGCAATATGGTAAGCCCCTGTGAGTGAGAGCTGCTAGATTGCTTAAAGAGAGGTGAGTTGGCTTACATCAGAAACAGAGCAAATTAAAGCTTTTTTCGTTCATCAGCACTGGCATCAGGCTTGTGAATATAGGGAAACCCAGTTTAAGAAGGAACAAAGGAGGGAAGGAAAACCTTTTTTTGGTGCTCTGATCATTAATATTAGGCAAGACATTAACCAGTAAAACATATTCTCACCAAACACATTCACTACTGTCATGAAAGAGAGCCATTGCCAAATCCAAATCTAAGAACATTTCCCTATAGATAATGGGGTCCTCCAGATGCTCCATTTTGTGAATGACATCCTCCAGAATGTTACCGAATCTGAAAGGGATCTGAAATCAGTCAAGAGATCTTCTGTTAGAGTAGGGGAAAAACTGTCTGTAAACTTTAACAGAATTAGGTGTACCTATTGCTCTCTTTTTGAACACCTCTTTTGGACCTATTCATTTAAATGATTTGTCAAACATTAGCCACCTACTATGTGCAAGGGACAAATTGCTCTGAGTATTTATGGCAATGACAGCTTTTCTGTTGAGGTAGTTAATTACTTTAAAAAGATTAGTGGCAAGTAGCTTCTTCTTTTGATGAGCTCACTGGAGGTGTTTATATCACATGTGGAACAATTTTACATTGGTAGCTGATCTGAGGAGGAAAGATGCTATCCAGGGAAAAACCTTTGATCTTTAAGCCCTCAAGAAAAGTTCTAGTTTTAAAAGAATGCAATTTTTTTAAAAAAAATTGAGAATATAATCAGCGTTTTAGCAGCTACATTTCTAGAGAAACTTTTGGTTAGTGTTCATTCCCTACCTATATGCTTTCATCTAAACTTGGAGCTGATCTACCACTTAAAGGTCCATGGCAGTGCAGCAAGCAATGTGAATGATTGTTCTGGGGGATTGTGTGCATGGTGGTGTTGGCTCACTGGAGAGGTAATACAATAAGGTCAAATTATACTTCTAAGAGAGAAGGTAGAATTTAATGTGAATGTCTCTATGATGTTTTCCACTGGTTATATGATATCTTACATTTAGAGTATCTTTCATCCCAGGAAGTCTCAGAACACTTGTAAAAGTTTATCGCTCATATGGAATCATTGGATCCACCAAGAGAAATGGCGTCAGCCTGGGAATGGTACATAGCAACTGTTGAATGACAACAGGGTACTGTTGTCTGTAGTGCTAAGTGCTGGTTACTTCTGTGGGAGGCACATCTCCATCATGCAGGATTCCCCTTGTAGGGAAAGCGAGGATTCATTTTAGAACTGAAGGGTATCTTGGGGACCTAGCACGACTGCCTCCTTTTGCAAATGAGGTCCACAGAGGTTTGAAAGGGACTTGCTAAAGGTCACACAGGGAACACTCATAGGTATTTCAGCTCTAAACTCAATATTCTATCCCCTAGATAGAATGTGTGTGTGTGTGTGTATGTGTGTGTGTGTGTGTGTGTGTGTGCGTGTGTGTGCGTGTGTGTGTGAGACCTAAGTATAAGAAGCGATAGTGGAGTCCACAAGCAATGGATTTTGAATTAGGGGTTCTGGATTCAAATCCTGAGCCTATAACTAACTGCCTAGCTTTATGACCCTGAACAAATCCCTCTACTTCTACCTGTTTCCTCATCTGTAAATGATAGTATTGGATCAGATAATCTCTTGGGTTCTTTCCAGCTCTAAATTTATATTCCTTTGATCCTGCTCAGAAATACATTCTTTGCATGTGAAAACTGACCATGTATTTTACCTCTCTGCATTTTGTTCTCAATCTATTAGGTCTAAGTAAAAACAGAGGAATTAGGAGGAAATCAGTCATGCATTCTTTTAGTTACTTCTTTGTTGACAAGCAGTAGAAAAACCTTTCACAAAAGTCTCCCTCCCCAAACAAACCAACCTTCCATAAAATCTAAACAATGCTTTATATGAATAATTTCATTCTTTTCTGTAGTGGGCAAGGCAAGGTAAGAAACCATGATCAAAAGTAATAGGGAGGTAACACTGAGTTAACAGTAACACTGAAAAGGTGTGGTGTCATTGACCACGACTACCTCCCTTCTTTTCCTCCCACCAACAGATGCATGAGGTTTCTTAATTCACTATTATCCCCAATTCCATATTCCTTTCCATCCCACTTCTTGGCTTGAGTTCCTTAACATTTAACTTTGCTTGTGGGTGAGGATACATACTTTCCCCTTTTTTCCTGCCCTGCTCCCTGAAAACAGAACATCACCATTCTTTGAATTATTATGGATTTGCCTAAGTACTACAGGGACACAGGGCCTTAAAATAACAGCCAAATGGGGAAGTGTTTGAAGTGATGAAGTCCTCAACAGTGATTGTGAAATTTATATGGAACTAGGTCTTAGTCTTGTTTGGTTCTTTCTTTCTTATCTAAATGAATTTCTTTCTGATTTTGCCCCTAAGAACCAGCCCTTCTGGATTCTACCAAATGAGATAATGTTTATAAAGTGCTTGGTATAATGTTTGGCGCATAGTAGGTACTTAACCACCCTTCCCACCCCATCCAATTTTATCTCTGAGTATGGGAATATTAGGCAGGCCCTTTCTTTTCTCTCTCACCACAGAGTATTTCCAACCTTTAGGCCACCAAAGGCATTGCTTTCTTCATCCTTGATCGTGTTGACTGAACCTTTTCATACTCCCTAGCTCACTGAATGATAAGAAACCTTTTCTGTTGGACCTCTAAAAGTTGTTCCTGGGCAGTTGACTTCATCACCTGATTACAGAATCTAGAAATGTCAGAGCTGGAAGTATTACAGAATCAAGAAATGTCACTCAAAGTCAATAAACATTTATTAAGCTGCTACTATGTGTCAGGCATTGTACTAAGTGCCTTGTAGATGATCTGGCTCAACCTATGGCTTTTCATATGAAGAAACTGAGATTCTGGGAGGTCAGATTGCCTAAGGTCATGCTACTAGTTAGTGGCACACCAAGGATTTGTTGTCATGTCTTCTGACTTCACATCCAGCATTCTTTTTGCTCTGGCTTTTTTCTGGCTATCTTAATGAATTCAGTCCTTGGAATTTCTCTCTCATGCTTGACCCTTCCTTTGCATGCAAAAAGTGTCGCCAGAATCAGCTTCATTGGCTGGATATTATGGTTGGCTATGCCATTTAAATAAAGTTTTGGTTTCTCTGACTGGCACCTGGGCCCCTGTAACAAATAAATCCTATGCCCCCACTATCCCCATCCCCTTTGAATGATAGGGGAGCATTGGGGTCATAGGGCAAAATGGGAGACCGGCTTGAACTGTAATCTTCTCCAGGGAGGTTGCCCTGGCAGGAGATCCTGATTACTTTTACCTCATAGCTTCTGAACACTGGGAACCTATTTTTACCTCCTTCTAGTGTTGATTCCTACATTTCATTCCTCCCAGACCTCCCTGGAATCTCCTCCCCAGGTCAAAGGATCTATCACCTCCAGCATGAAGCTGGAGGAAATCCCACTTTGCCTTGCAGTTGAGGGGTAAAAAGGAGTTTATAATCTCAGCCCCCTATGGGACAAGGAAAAGAGAAAAATAGCATATTTCCCCCCTAACCCAGACTGGAACCCGATGTATTTTCTCATAGAATTAATATTTCACTTGGTGGTTATTTCTCTACAAGTGCTGCTGTTCCCCCACCCCCAACCCTGTACATGGGTCCTGGCAAGCAATTGATGCATTCTGACATATGTCAAAAATTACAAATCTGCTGGTATGTTGTATATTTTGACTCTAATGGATGTCCATCTGGGGCCTTACAGACTTTTCCCTATAGACTATGTGTCCAAAAAAAAAACCTTGTGGCAGAGGAACTTGTGGGACATGGAG
This sequence comes from Phalanger gymnotis, assembly GCA_028646595.1. Classification (NCBI taxonomy): domain Eukaryota; kingdom Metazoa; phylum Chordata; class Mammalia; order Diprotodontia; family Phalangeridae; genus Phalanger; species Phalanger gymnotis. The sequence continues at coordinate 10,627 of JAQQSZ010015206.1, forward strand.
GTGATTTCTCAGTCATCCATGTGCACGGACATCACTGCATGCCCAGCCTTACAAGGTGAAAGGCAACTAGAACTAGACATACAAGTGTGGCAGCAGTAAGAGGGGATTGTAGTATCACTTTCCATTGTCCCCAGCAAAGAGTTGTCTTGTTTTTCCAGTAGACATGAAGAGCAGAGTAAGCCAAGTTCCTGTATCGGAGATGATGAGGAGCAGCACAGAGAGGCAGTCGGTAGGGTAGCAAGGCTGGGGGAGATTGAAAATTCAAAGAGTCAGCCAATGTGGAATGTGTGAGTGTCTGTTTCCATAATCTGGCTAGCAGCTTCTGTAGGGGTACAAGATCCACCCACAGCCAGCACCCAGAAAGCTGCCAGACAGCACAGGTTCTTTTGATCTGCCTTAATAAGGAGAGCAAGGTGAAGGGGTTGGCAAGCTTACTTTAATTCAGCACACAAATATCATTCACTTAGTTCAGGGGAAAAAGCCAGCACCCTGAACTTCAGAGCAAAATACAAGCAAATTACAAACATCAACAGACAGACTTTGTCTGATTCAAATCCCAATACATAGTTACCAGAGTTCAACAAAGTCTCAGCATCCAGGTTTACAAGCTGGAGGGCTCCTTAGCTACAGCTGCCCGGAGTCTCTTCATCAACACCATCTCAAGAGCCCTTAAACAAATTACAAACAGACAGACCCAATACAATTCATA
>JAQQSZ010015207.1:0-11334 GCA_028646595.1 Phalanger gymnotis
ACAAATACAGATAATTATAATGCACATTGTATTACAAAATACTATGTGACATTCAAGGGGTAAGGTCCCTTTCTATGGAGGGAGGAAAGTTAGAAGAGGAGGAGGAGGCTTTCGGGGATAGATAGGAATTCAATAGGCATTTGGAACAGTATGAGAAAAAGTAGGGAGATATGGCATATTCAGGAGACGAAGAATAGATCCCAGTAACTAAAGCAAGATGTTTGGATAAGAATAGTACAAGTTAAGACTGGAAAAGTAGGGTGATGCCAGATCATGGGGGACTTTGAATGCCAGAGAAATGTGTTTAAACTTCCCTTGATAAAAATTAGGGAGTTATTAAAGATACTTTGAATAGACAACTGATATGCCCAAATCATTTGGCAGTATCAAGGATAGGTTGTAGGGGCAGCACAACATGGAGGAAGGGTGAACTGCTAAAAGGTGGCTACAGTTGTCAAGGTAGGTAGTAACAAATAGTCCGAACTAGGGTGATGGCAATGGGAATATGAGAGTGCTTTGAAAACTTTAAAGCTCATGGAAATGTAAGGTCATATTACTATAAGGTCGTATGTTAATTACTTTATTGATCCACATTTGAGAAGTAATTGCTGGTGGATAGATATTATTGTGTTCATTGGTGTAATCTATCATCATTTAACTGGGTGTATCTCCAATTATACATTGTATTATCATTATTACAGTTATTTTTCTTTTAATATGGCAGACCAGGACGTGCCAGGTTCTACATAGCCTGTGTATGTATGAAGGAAAGAACAGAGTCTCACAGAAAGTAAAATCCCTCATGTACAATTTTCAGGTTGAAATCTGATATAAGTTCAAAAAAGGAAACTACTCCCATAGCTGCAACGGGCTGTGGGATATGTTGTTATTGAGGGGAAGTGACAGCTTTGGCTAGAACAAAGTGGGATGGTGATCAGGAGAGACTTCTACTGTGTCAGCATTCCTTCCAGACAGGGTTCCTAGGAAAAATAGCCTTCTACGGAAGTAAAAACCTCATGGGAGTGTTAAATGAGCATCATTCCTCTCCTTATGATGAAGTACCTAACGGTGACATTGAGATAAGGCATAAATATTTTTAGGAGCAGACTTGTGATTTCACTGGTGTCAGGAATTCCAATTGTGGAAACTGTCCCCATTGATGCAGAGCAGCACCTTACCTATATATAAGTTATGGTCTCAAGAGATCTGCCTCGGATGTTGAGCAATTAAGTGGTGCATCATCATGGCACAACCAGTATGTGATAAAACTAGGACCTGAACCCAGGTTTTAACACTATGTATTATGCCATGACAACTCAAAAATATAGAGAGAGTAAGAGAGAGACAGAGAAAGAAACTGAGAGACAGAGACGTAGAGAAAGAAAGAGAAAAATATACTGTGTATATACAAATACATATTATTCACATACATGCATATGCATGTGGATACATGCGATTCTATTAAGTTCATTTAAGAAGTTGTTCTCCCCCACCAACACACACGTATATCATTTTTAAGAATTCATAGTTAAAAGAGGGGGCAGCTAGGTGGCATAATAGATGGAGTAAAGGACCTAGAGTCAGGAAGACTCATCTTTCTGACCTCAAATCTGGCATCAGACACTTACTAGCTGTATAACCCTAGACAAGTCACTTAACTCTGCTTGCCTCAGTTTCTTCATCTGTAAAATGAGCCAGAAAAGGAAATGGTAAGCCACTTTAGTGTCTTTTCCAAGAAAATTTCAAATGGAGTCACAAAGAGTCAGATACAACTGACTGAACAATGAAACAACAGAGGATTAAAAGGTTATTAAAGACTACATAAGATCAAACACAATAGGGCAGTTAGAAAATTGCTATATTCAGGAAGTAAGAATCGATATCTTTAAAAAAAAAAAGGTATTGGGGAGAGGATCAACAAATTAGTAGGTAAAAGGGAAACAGATTATGAAGTAGTCCAAATTTTGGCTTTATGAAAAACAAATCTTTTCAGCTAAAACAAAGTCTTTTCTGATAGCATGCTTCTTTTTGCTTATTGGTTACGTTTGTTTTATTTTGCTTTGCTTTGTTTTCTAAATCTGATTCGGCAGTGAGGTAGTGCAATGGGCAGAATTCTGGGCCTGGAGTCAGGAAGACCTTAGTTTAAATCCAGCCTCAGACACTTACTAGCTGTGCGATCCTGGGCAAGTCACTTACCTTGACTCCGCCTTGCTTTCTGCATGCATAAAGTGGACATAATGATAGCACCCACCTTCCAGGGTCATTGTGAGGATAAAATGAGATTATATTTGTAAAGTGTTTTGCAAACCTGAATGCATTGTATGTTGTCGTTTGGTTATTTCAGTCATTTATGACTCTTTATGGCCCCATTTGGGGTTTTCTTAGCAAAGGTACTGGAGTTGTTTGCCATTTCCTTCTCCAGCTCATTTTACAGATGGGGAAATTGAGGCATACAGTGTTGTGACAGGCTAACATAACTAGTAAGTATCTAAAGCTGAATTTGAACTCAAGAAGACGAGTATTCCTAACTCCAGGCATGGTACTCTATCCAATGTGCCACCTAGCTACCCCAATGTATCATATAAATGATAGCTATTATTATTTGTTATATATAACTTGTGATCTTTGAGAGTTGTCTGGGGTACTGAGTCATATAACTAGTATGTAGCAGAGACAAGGCTAGAGCCCCAAACTATCTTGATCCAACATATTAATCAACCTTACATGCTTTTTGAAAGCCAATGAGTATACAAATCATTTTTTTAAAATAAATATGTGAATGAATGAATATTAAGCCATACCTTAAAGAAAAGATCCAAGATCACATAATGGCAATGGCTGATCATCAACCCTAAGTGTACAAGTTTAGATGAATAGATCGTAGCACTAGACAGCAACATAGGGATCATCTATTCCACTTACCCATTTTTACAGATGAGGAATCCAAAGTCTAACGGAGTGTTTGGCTTGCCAAAGGTTACCCAGGCAATTAGTGTCAGAGCTGGGTGGCAAACCTAAGCTTTGTGAATCCATGGTCACTGTTCTTTTACACCATGCTGTCTTTCTTTCTAGCTACTGACCTTGGACTTCCAGTTTTAAAATGTTCATCTGTGTTCTACATGATGAACTGAGGGCAGCGTAATAGCTCCCACTGACATAAAACTTTGTTCACTACAACCCAGTGGGCTCAGCAGGACAAATGTTATTATCCCCATTTTGAAGACAAAAGAAAAAAAAACTGAATGTAAATAATTTGCCTCTAACTATACAACTAGAAGCTGTCCATGGTGGTAGTTGAAACTAGAACTTATAATGCCAAGTCCAGAGTACACAACCATTTTGTGTGATATTTTTAATAACGTTATAAAAGATGAGAATAGGATACCTAGGATAAGCCCTGCCCATACTTAATAGCTAATGTTATTATTATCATTATCATTATTAATCAATGACAAGTATAGTGTCCCTAGAGCAAGTGCCACTCAGGTTTATAGGTCAGGGTCATAGAGGACTAGGTTAGTGGTTATTTTGTGGGTTCACATGTCTGTAATTATAGCTCACAAACCTCCACTGTTGCATTTACCTTTCAGTAGAAGGCCAGAGGACACACTTAGCCCAAAATAAGGGCATTCATTGGAATAAGATATTAAGAAGATTTACAATACAACATTCTCCCCCTCCAAGAAAATGAGTATACTTTCCCACAAACATAAATACCATCGAAGAGAGGAATAAGCAAACCTGGAGATCATGCATGGGGAATCCACATACAAAAAACACATGAGGATGGACAACTCATACTTCTGATGCTCAAGGACCTCTAATGTACTCACATGGGAAAGATATCTTGCTCCTCACCAAGAAAGATATCTTGGCAAGATGCACTGCTTACTTGGGTCTATTGTGATTATTGTCTGTAGACCATCTTATTCTCCTCATTTGCCATCATCTTTGCAACCTTTAGCTTCTAAGATGAGTCCTTGGCTAGAGAACTTCCACTCCCTCACAGTCTCACCTGTGAGACCTGCTATCTCCCGTATAGGAGGTATCCCAATCCAAGTGACAAGTTCTTTTGTTCTCCCCTCCCTCCCTGCTTCTCTCTCTCTCTCTCTCTCTCTCTCTCTCTCTCTCTCTCTCTCGCTTACTCACTTTCCACCCCCCCCCAACATTTATAAAGACAGTTGGAATTCAGGAAGGAAGCAACATGTCTTTGAATCTCCCTCTTGCACTTCAAGCATGTCTCCTATGACAATTAGATATTGTTCTGGGCTTGGAGTTAGAAAAACCAGTGTCCAAATCTGGTCCCTGATATTTACTAGTTTTGTGACCCTGGACACATTGCTTTATCTCTGTCTCCTTCTATTTCCTCAACTGTCAAAGAAAGATAATCATAGTACCTTTCTCCCAGGGTTGTTGTGAGGAGATAAGATTTATAAGACAGCAGGTGTTTAATAAATATTTGTACCCTTCACTTCATCCCCTTTGAAGGTATGAGTCTTTTCTACAAGATAACATTGCTGATGGGGAAAGGAAATAAATCCTCCATTTCCCCCATCTTACTGCACTCTATAATAGGTATAACGGTAATTCCTCAAGGGCTGAGTATCTTCTTCACTGACTCAACCAGATTCAGTCCCCTGGTTTTTAATCATGGTCTTTTTATGTCACCTACATGGACAAAGTGGGCAAAGAAAAAGTACCAGGGTAATCCAAAACCAGGACAAGTCCATTGCCAATTTTCCAGTTTCCCATTGTCACTGACAATCCTCTACCCGGTATCCTCATCCTTACAGACTACAAGTGGGCCATCCCAAATCTGTCATTCCGTTATTTCACCAAGAAGATTGGAGAACTCAGCTGATTGTGGGTTCCTTCAACTACATACACACACACACACACACACACACACACACACACACATACAATTTTGAGGACATGGACTGTATCTTCTACCCTATTTTTTTTAATTTACACATCTTTTGACATGCAGCAAGTGTTTTATGAATATTTTCAAACTAGGTGGGGATACATGGGGAGGTGAGCTCGTGAACACCTTGAAGTTAAGATTAGAATTCAAAATGATCCTGGCAAATTCAAAACACAATGACACAAATTGTCGTGATCCACAACACAAAATGAATTCAGTTCAGTAAGAATAAAGTCATTCTTGAATATGAGTCATTTAAAGAAAACATTTGCTGATCGGCCAGATGCAAGACCCTAAGCTATGCACTAAAAACACAAAGAGACATAACAAGATCCCTATCCTCAAAGAATCGACAATCTAGCAGTGGAGGGGTCATACAGAAATATTTATATTGCATAACAGAATGTGATAAGTGCATGACAAATATGGAGGGCTATAAGGTTCAGAGGGGGCAGATAAAAAATCTTCACACGTGAAAAAGAAATTACAGAATTCTAGAACTGGAAATGACCTTGAGAGGTCAAGAAGGCAGTTTGAGTCTCAGGTCTGCCACTGTCCTTGACACCTGGGGCAAGTCAACTTCACATCCTGCTTTTTTCATCTGTCAAATATGGGAACTGAAATAGATGATCCATCCTTTACTGCTCTACCATCCCACGAAATAAACTACTTCTGGGGAATTAAAACTTGAGATGTAAAACATAAATATTTGATGTGCCTACTTGCTGCTGCCATATTTTTTCATTTTCTTAAACTTTCCATTTTGACTTGTTTTTTTAATGTTCTTACATCTCTAACACACCAGCTTTATGGCACACTCTCTGTCTTTGCTCTGTGCCTAGCTAGCTGAAAAAACACTACCTTGTCACAATCCTCAAAGTGGTTCTTCAGGTAGAATTGTATGGTGGTTTGTTGTGGTGAATATTATCTTTCATAAGCTGCCTTTCTCTTTGCTCCAGCTCTGAAAGCATCACTGGTATTTATCATTTCTAGAATACATCTAATAGTCACACGTGGCTTATGGGTAATTTAACCATATTGTTAACAATGAATGGTGATTCCACTTTAAAAGCAAAGATACAAATACATAGCAAGACAACAAAGTGAAAAGATGCAAAATGTAACAAAAAATAATAACTTTAAAGTTTGCAGCATGGTTTATATAAGGTATTTAAATTTTTTTGTAAATTTTAATATTTATTTTAAACTTAAATAAAAAGTGAGAAAAGAAAAAATATTGTCATGTGCACAGCAGGACATGAGAGGATTCAATATAAAACAATTATTTTCATTTAAAGGAAACCTATATAATAAATACTACACATTGTTTTCAAAGCTGCCCAGCTTTTCTTTGCTTCTTTGAAGGTTTTCTTTTGTTCTCTGCTGTGCAATTTTTTATTTTATTTTTCCCCTCCCTCTCTTCCACCACCACACCACCCCTGTCCTAAAGAAGGCTACAATTGATCATGGATAGGTAGATAGATCAATAGATAGATAGATAGATAGATAGATAGATAGATAGATAGATAGATAGATAGATAGATAGATAGATGTGTGTATAAATGTATATATATATATACTTACACATGTATATCTATAAACATAGACATATATACACATATATACTCACATACATATAAAACTGTACTGTGCTTATTTCCACTTCTCATCTGTTTCTCTGAAGGTGGAAAGAATCTTCCTTCATAAGTCCAAGTCTTCCCACATTTTTGTAAGTCAACCAGTTCATCATTTCCTACACCACAGCAATATTCCAACATCCTATCTGAGAGATTGTCTACGAAAGCTTTTTTCCCAATTTTCTAGAATCCTTCTATTCTTGGCTACTTGGTTTTATTTAAGCAAGAAAAATTTTATTTAAAATAATGGAAATTATCCATTTTATGCTTCAACAATATTGTCATCTTATAAAATAGTTTAAGGTCTGAATCTGCTTCCTTTCCATCTTTTTTCCCTATTTTCTTTGAAGTCCCTAATCTTTTGTTCTTCCATATGAACTTTGTTGTTTTTTCTAACTCAGCAAGATAATTTTTTAGTAATTTAATTGGGATGGCATTGGATAAATAGATTAGTTAGGTAAAATTGTCCTTTTTTATTATATTGGCTTTACCTACCCATGAACAATAAATATTACTTCAATTATTTAGATCTGACTTTATTTGTATAAAAAGTATTTTATGTTTATGTTCATATAGTTCCTGTGTCTATTTTGGCAGGGATATTCTCAGATATTTTATACTGTCTGGTTATTTTAAATGGTCTAAATAAAACAATATTAAATAATATTGCTGACCCAGCGTAGTTTCCCTATTTTCTCTTTTGATTAAATCTATTTTATCTTTAACTTTGTCTGAGATCATGATTACTACTCTTGCTTTTTTTACATAATAAATTCTATTCCTGACCTTTATTTTGTCTTCGTGTGTATCTCTCATTTTTATAGCATTCCTGAAAGCAACATACTATCGAATTCAAATTTTTAATCTGCCATCAGTTTCCATTTTACGGGTAAATTTACCTCATTTACACTGTGAGCTATAATTACTTGAGGCGTATTTTCCTTCTTCCTATTTTTCCTCACTATTCTTCTTACCCTATTGCTATCCCTCCTCCCTCCTCTTCTTTACTTCTACCCACTACCTTGCCTTCCTGTTCCTTAACCTACCCAACACCCACCCTATCCCTTGCCCTTTTATTTCTTTCTGTATTTAAAAGATTTTTACATAAGTTTTGAAATTTAAAGCTTGCTAAATGATTTACGTGCATGATCACGCGTCATCAAAAATTCTTTGAGATTAGTATGTAGAGATTATTATCCCCATTTTACAGATGTGGAAACTGAGGCTCAGAGAGATGATATGACTTGCCCACTGTCACACAGTCAGTAAGTATCAAAAATTTGAACTCGTCTTCCTGATTCCTAAGTCCTACAATCTATCCTCTCCATCTGCCCATGTGCACATGAGATAAGGAGAATAAGGAAATTTGCATGGGATCCATCATTTAAAAAAATAGAAGCAAATCATATAATCAACCTGTTCCCTCCCTCTTCAAATGCTCAAACTCAAAGGCAGATGTAGAAGAAAATACATTGTTGCTATAATGCAAGGCTGCTACTTTGATGTTGCCCTCATATTAAAAACATCTATAACCTTTTAGAATAAGAAGATGCAATTAACATCATCAGGGAATAATACCTGCTGACTGCATTATCATGTTACAAACAAACAAAAAACATTTCCAGATATTTCTTCTATTTTTACTATATCATTCATTATAAATAAAATTAATTTTTAAAGCATAATTCAAAAGGGATTGTTTAGATTCTTCCTACTATAATTAATGTTTTCATAAGGCTTTGCCATTAATCAGAAAATTAGAAAATTGCACTATTCAATACTCACTAGGCATTTAGCATCTAATTAGCCTCATATCGATGTTCTACAAATGCAACAGAATCCTGCAATGAACATGGCTACACATGATGTTCATACCCCTAAGAAACCCCTCCATCTTACATAGCAAGTGCTAACAACAGATCTGTACAAGACAAATGGAATGAGAAATGTAAAGCTTAATTCAAATTCAAAGAAGATATAGGCTTCATCTAGCCCATTAGTTTAAAATTTGGAGAAGGGTTTCTTGTTCCCATTTTCTCTCCCTGTCACTTAGCAAAGTACTAGCACATAGCAATTGCTTAATAAATGCTTATTGGCTGATTTATTGATTGGTCAAACTAATATGTAACTAAGAGACCTAAAATAATAATTTTTAAATTTGCTTAAAATACACATTTATATCTTCTTATCTAACAAAGCATGTAATCAAATGAATTTAATTCAACAACTTATTGTTAAGACCCTACTATATGCCAGGCAGTGTGCTGGAAATAAATAGGGAGCTAACAATAATTAGTGATAATAATCACAACAATAGCTAGTGTTTATATAATTCCTGTAGGTTTACAAAGCAATATGTGGATGAATAGATAGATAGACAGATAAGTAGATGGAGGTAGATAGATAGATAGATAGATAGATAGATAGATAGATAGATAGATAGATAGATAGATAGATGGATGGGTGGATAGATGGATGGATAAATGGATGGATGGATGGATGGATGGATGGATGGATGGATGGATGGATGGATGGATGGATGGATGGATAAGTAGATAGATAAGTAGATGAATAAGTAGATATATACATATATACATGGATGGATGGATAAGTACATAGGTAGATGGATAAGTAGATAGATAGATAGATAGATAGATAGATAGATAGATAGATAGATAGATAGATAGATAGATAGATAGATAGATGGATAAATGGATGGATGGATGGATGGATGGATGGATGGATGGATGGATGGATGGATGGATGGATGGATGGATAAGTAGATAGATAAGTAGATGAATAAGTAGATACATACATACATACATACATACATACATACATGGATGGATGGATGGATAAGTAGATAGGTAGGTGGATAAGTAGATAGATAGATAGATAGACAGACAGACAGACAGAGACAGAGAGAGAGAGATAGATAGATAGATAGACAGACAGACAGATAGATAGACAGATAGATATAATCTTATTTGAGCCTCAAAACAATACTGTAAGGTGTGTGTTATCATTATCCTCATTTCGAGACTCAAACTCAGGTCTTCCTGACTCCAAATCCAACCAATACTCTACTCTGACATCTAGTATCTTCAAAACAAAATAGAACAACAAAAAACAAAAACATTTCTTAATCTTAAGGAACTTCCATTCAATTGAAGGATACAACATGTACATTGAGAAGTAAATGCAAAGTAGGGGCAACTAGGTGGCTCAGTAGATAGAGTGCTGGGCCTGGAGTCAGCTCAAATCTGGCCTCAGACACTTACTAGCTGTGTGACTCTGGGCAAGTCACTTAACCCTGGTTGCCTCAGTTTCCTCATCTGTAAAATGAACTGGAAATGGAAATGACAAACCACACCAGTATCTTTGCCAAAAAAAAAAAACCCAAATGGGGTCACAAAGAGTCATACATGACTAAAAAAAATGACTGAACAACAACAACAAATACAAAGTAATTTCAAGAATGGAAGAGAGCTTTAATAATTCAGGGCATCAAGGAGGGCTTTGTGTAGGAGAAGGAAACAGAGCAGAGCTTGAAGGACGGTAAGATTTTTGAGAAGCAAAATGAGGAACGAGTGAACTCCAGACAGAAATTCTTAGCTTGAGTGAATGCATATACATGGGTTTTGGTTTTTCAAGTTTGGGAAATAGCAGGTAGTCTACTTTGGCTTAGACATAGAATTTGTGAAGGGAACCAATGTAAGATAAGAATGGAAAAGTAAATTGTCACCAGACTCCTGAGAGTTAAATTCCAGGCTGAGGAGTTTTGATTTTGTTTATTGTTTTTCATCCTAAAGGCAATAGGGGAATCATTGAAAGGTTTTGAGCAAAGTAGCGATATCATCGGGGCAGCTAGGTAGTACAGCGATAGAGCACCAGGGCTGTAGTCAGGAAGACTCATTTTCATGACTTCAAATCCAGTCTCTGACATTTACTAGCTGTGTGAACCTGGGCAAACCACTTAACCCTGTTTACCTCAGTTTTTTCTTCTGTAAAATGAGCTGGAGAAAGAAATGACAAACCACTCCCGTATCTTTGCTGAGAAAACCCCAAATGGGGTCCTGAAGAGTCAGATATGACTGAAGTGACTGAACAGCAACATATGGTAAATTAAGGTTTACAAAACACTTTACAAATATATTCTCATTTTAACCTCAGAACAACCCTGGAAGGTGGATGCTATCATTATGTCTACAACCAAAGTGCTATCATCAGATTTGCACTTTAGGATTATCAGTGTGGCAGCTATTTAGAGAGTGGTTTGGAAAGGGAAGAGACTAGAAGGGAGAGCAAATAGAAAGCTATTAAAATAATCCAAGCAAGAGGTACATGATAAGGGCCTGAATTAGAGTTTTGTCAGCGTGAGGACACGAACTAAAGTTTTGTCAGTGGGAATATAGAAAAGGGGATAGATTTGAATGAAGCATTGACAGGACATATGGTTAAAACTATTGAGTGAGAATGAGAGCCAAGAATGACTTGAAAGTTATGAGCCTGGATAACTGGGGGGATGGCAGTAGCCTCACCAGAGACCAGAGAAGGTTGGAAGGGTGATGGGTTTAAGAGTTAAGATACTGAGTTCAATCTGGAGCATGCTGAATTTGAGATTTCAAAAAGATATCCAACAGGCATCTTCATGTAAACCTGGCACTCAGACAGAGATAGTCAGAATATATAAATTTGGTGTTTGTTTTTTTTTAAATTTATTTTTAATATGTTTAGTTTTCAGCATTGATTTTCACATGCGTTTGAATT